>JAJMCJ010000031.1:0-64586 GCA_030572875.1 Wickerhamomyces kurtzmanii | reverse complement strand
TATAAAGAAGAGAAGAGAAGATAAGAATACATATACAAGATTTTATAAATTAAAATTAAATTCAACACTAGCTACCAATGAAGAAGCAAAAAATGAATTGAGTAGGCTAGAAAAAGAACTTTCGTATGAGGATTTAAAATTCTTCAGATCATTAGCCAGATCTCAGTGGCGTAAAGAGAAATTGGGGAATAAAACCGATGAAAACATGAAAGAATCACATGAAGAGAGCCAAAGCGCAACCACTAAACCAGGTGGTGGTGGATGGATTGCGTGGTGGAAAGGTGAAACTACTAACTCGGCTAGTTCTACTAGCGATGAGCAGCTGGTTCTTACTGATGAACAAAGAAAAGAATTATACGATGCTATTGAGTTTGACGAATCAAAGGAGATCACAGAAGCTATAGATATTCCAAAAGAGAGAGTAAACGTTGAATTATTAACATCTTTGAAAAAGGGGTCACTAACAATAAAGAACAATAAATCGAAATCCAATCTTGCAGAAGTAATCTTTGAAGGCTGTAATTCTCAGTTCTTCAAAAGAGTTGATTCGATGTTGGGAAAGTTTTCACTGCAGGAATTCAAAGTAGAAGACGGTTCAGATAAGACTTTATACAAGCACATTGTTAGTGTCAAACCGTTGAAACAAGATTTATCATCCGAAGGATTGGTACCTGAATTGGTAGATGATCCTTTTTTCCAAGTTTCGTTTGAATCTAATCCACTTGATCAATCTGCAGATTCAGAACTGATAGCAAAACTGCGTTCAATGACTATTTTTTATCATGTTCATTTTATTAATGAGATCATCAAATTTTTCACGCCTCCAAAGACTCATCTAGATACGATTGGTACAATTTTAATGAATGCTGCTGAAGCAACTGTTGAGGGATTTTCTACTCAAACTAGACTGGGGATTGAAGCTATTTTGCAGGACCATAAAACGATAAATGCAAAGTTAGATTTACAAGCACCATTAATAATCTTACCATTAGATCCACATTCTTGGTCATCTCCATGTGCCATCATTGATTCAGGACATATCAATGTAGTCAGCAATTTGGTTGAGAAAGGCAAAATTGAAGAGTTGAAAAAGTTGACCCCTCAAGAATATGACAATATCAATGTTACAGAATATATGTATGATAGATTTAACTTGCATTTACAGGACACACAAGTTTTAATAGGGCCAAATATAAAAACAACCATAGAAAGTTTACATTCTGAAGCATTAGATAATTCGTCATCAATTTTAAATAAATTAGATATGAATTTGTTATTAGAATTATCTATATTTCCACAAGCATTGCATTTGGCCAAAATTAAAGTAAGTGGTGATCTACCAATTTTCAAAGCTAAAATGAACGACTACCAATATAAAATCATGATGCAAATATTCGACAAATGTGTTCCTAATTTCAGTCAAGATATTGAAGACTTAGATACAACCTTCAACTTTGAGAGTTTTGGAAATGTTGGTGCAGAAGCTATTGAAGTATTAGAAGAACCAGTTTCTCCAACCCCAAGTATGTTACCCACTCCCAGTATTAGTGAACAGCATATATTGGAGTTCAAATTCAATGTTGGTGCAGTCAACTTGTCATTATATAAATGTACTGATGGCTTGACAATGTCATCAGACCCGATTGTTAATTTAATCGCAGAACACTTTGAACTAGAATTTTGGAAAACTGTGAAAGAAATGAATGTTGATATAATTCTATCTACTCTGAATGTTGATGATCTCATTGAGAACCAAACCTCTACAGAGTTTAAAAAGTTAATTTCCTCGAACAATTTTACAAAATACGAACAAGTGAGCAGGGATTCAGATTTATTCAAGTTAAAATATAAAAGAAGCCAAAGAATTGTTGAGGTCAATAATAAATCAATTGAGGTTTTCGATCAAGATGTTGTTTTACACCTTGCATCCTTAAAATGTATAATAACAAGAAAGAGTTTATTAACGATCTTGAATTTTATCCTGACTACCTTTACGGATCCAAATCCGCAAGAGACTCCCGCTGATATTTTAAGACATAATGATGCTGATGAAATTGAGACATCTCCACAGCAAATGAACGTTAACGTTGATTTGGAGAGTATCATATTAGTTATGAACGACGATGGCATTAAGTTGGCTACATTGCAACTGTCAACAGCACATGTTAATGTTTTTATGGTGCCTGAGAAAATGAAAGTTTTTGCAAAATTAGGTGCGTTAACACTGCATGATGAAGTTAACGAAGGCTCACCAAGAGAATCCTTATTAAGAACTTTGGTTAGTATTGAAGGTGAAGACCTGGCAGAATTTACATATGAAACATATGACACTCAAAACAATCCAAACAATTTCAATTCAAGTTTTGACTTTAATGCGGGATCAATTAGGGTGAATTTTGTGGAGCAGCCATTTAATAAGATTTTTAATTTCTTGAGTAAATTTCAAAGAATGAAAAGTTTATACGACAAAGCAAGAGATGCATCCTTTAATAACAACATTCAAGTTGTCGGTAACTCAAATTTAAAGTTTGACATTGTTATACAAACACCAATCATTGTTTTCCCTAAACTAATCGATCCAAGAACTGATAAATACGATGACATTACAGTATACTTGGGTGAATTTTATGCAAACAATCATTTCGTTTCAAGAAACAATAAATTGGTAAACCTGATCGAAACCGGAGTCAGAGCAACAAAATTGACTTCAAATACAAACTTTTCGAACAACAAAGTACAGTTTCTGGAGATAATCGATAATCTGGACCTATCTTTTAAAATAGATTTAGATGACAGTCCGGTTAACAGACCAACAATGATAATTGATTCTATAATGTCAGATGTTGCATTAAAAGTCACTGAGCTACAGCTTTGTTATATGATGAATATAACAAGATCCATACCATCTGTTTTTATCTATGACGAATCCAAAACACTTTCTGAAATTGAAAACGCTGCGGTTCACGCAAATGTCATTGTGAGTGTCGATACTGCTAACACAGACAAAGTATTCAATGATGTATTTGCTCCAGATGCTGATAATGCCAAAAAATTGCCTGATGATCACTTGAAGATTGATTTTAGTTTTAAAATACCAACTATATCATTGACTATCTTCAATGATACTAAAGAAATTTTGAACATTGATGATAAAAAGCTTTCAAGATTTTCCTTAAATGACACTGGAGTGAAATTTAAAATGCTCGAAAGTACACATTTCAGCTCTGATCTACACGTCAGATCGTTTACAGTTGAAGACGTTAGGGAAATCAGAGATAACAAATTCACTGAAATCATTCCAATGATTAAAGGTGACGAGTATCAGTTTGTTGCTACTGCTTCAAGCGATGGGCCATCAGATAATAAAGCTATCACCCTGATGCTATCGGTTGGCACACCAAAAGTCATCTTAGCTCTTGATTATTTGTTTGCATTAAAATCTTTTATGGATTTTGGCTTTGCTAACCCTGAGGTTAAATTCCATAACAAGCATCTCACTGCAGTTGAAGAAGCTGCCGAGTATGACCAAGACGTGTATACAGGATATCAAAAGGAACAAGATGGGGATGACGGTACGCATGCAGATGTCGAACAAACAAACCGAGAGGAGCAAGATCCAATTACTCAGCGTTCAAGGTTTGGATTTACTATAAATATTGTTGATCTATCATTGATTTTGTTATCAGATCCGAAATCTGCTGATTCGGAAGCTGTTGTTTTCAAGATAGGTCAATTACTGGTTTCAAGTCAAAATATTACTTCGTTGACTGCAAATAACGTTGGAATGTTTCTATGCCGGATGGACACATTTGAGGAAAACAGACTAAGAATAATTGATGATTTTTCGTCCTCATTCACAATCGACAACAGAGGATCAACACCTGAGAATTTACTCACGGATATTCAAATTTCTGTTGAGCCATTAGTTATGAGGTTATCATTGAGAGATATACGATTAGCATTAGCTATTTTCAATAAAGCTTCTGAACTTTCTCAGTCTAATTCTGAACAAACTGGAACACAAGAAAACGAAGAGAAACTCAATTCTTATACGACGTTTACGAAAGAATTCAAGAAGAAATTGTCTAAATATGCTCCAAGCATTGTAACTACAATATCGAATATTTCTAAGATTTCCAATAGATCAACAGAGCAAACCGAAATTATTGTTAAAGCTGAAACTTTAAATGCTGACATTGAGGGTATGAGACTAGTTCTGATTGGGGACATTCATGAACTACCGGTCTTGGATATGGCTGTTAAGCCCTTCAATATCAGCGCAAAAAATTGGTCTACTGATATGGAGGCTAATACAAATTTTGAATCCTTCGTCAGTATTTTCAATTATGCCAGATCGTCATGGGAACCATTGATTGGTGAATGGCCTATTGGAATTCATGTTTCCAAGCAATTATCACCATCACCATCACTAGTGATTGATCTTATTTCTCGACAACTTGCAGAAGTCACAGTTTCAACACGCTCAATTGCATTGCTATCTCAAGTGCTAGCCTCACTTTCAATTGAAAACGAAATAAAACCCAGGGGTGCAGAAAGTCCTTATAAAATTATCAATCAAACTGGGTTTGATATAAATGTGTGGATTGACTCAGGCTCCAAAACAGAACGCCCAAACTTGAAATTTGTAAAGGAAGGTGAGGAAATTTCGTGGGAGTTCGAAGATTGGAGAAAAATTCGTGAAAATCTAAACACTGATAACCAGAAAGGTATTTTAGGTATTGAATTCATTGATTCAGAGTATAATTATGTCACGGGTGTTTCAGTTACTGGTGAGGGAGAAGATGTTTTCACTCTATACCCTGATCGTCATGGTATTCATAATAGGCTCGCTTGCAGCGTTACACTGGGGGATGATAATGTCAAGACAATTATTCTGAAGTCCACAATTACAATTGAGAACGACACGCAACTGGACTTTTATATTCGTGCTAACAAGAATGAATATTTTATTAAAAATGGTTGCTCAAGAGCCTTACCAATCAACGAAGTTTATGAAACTCCAATTTCGATCAAGCCATGTCTTGGTTCCCCTTTTGAATGGTCTGAAAATAACATATTTTGGAAACGTTTATTGAAAGAACCTCTCTCAATAAAGTGTCCCGCTGATGACAAAAATGACAAAACAATTTTCTATTTTCAGGCAGAAGC
The DNA here is from genome assembly GCA_030572875.1 of Wickerhamomyces kurtzmanii. NCBI lineage: Eukaryota > Fungi > Ascomycota > Saccharomycetes > Phaffomycetales > Wickerhamomycetaceae > Wickerhamomyces > Wickerhamomyces kurtzmanii. The sequence goes on along the minus strand of JAJMCJ010000031.1, from coordinate 59,417 downwards.
TCATTATGATAAAAGTGAGCCTCTGTCAAGGATCTATCCACATATGAGAGTGATCATTTCCGCTCCATTAGAAATTGAAAATTTACTGCCATATGATCTCTCTTATCGTATTTATGATAAGAGTGCTAAAAAAGATTGGAAGAATTTTCTTGAAAAAGGTAATCGCAGTCCAGTTCATGTTGTTAAGCTCGAACACTTTCTATTGCTCAGTGTCACCCCACTTGATTGTGGGTTTGAAAAAACAGATTTCGCTATAATCAATACTCCTGAGAGTAGTGAATTTAAAAGGGAAACCCGTTTATTCACAAAGCATCAGGATGGTCAAAAATTAAACTTAAGCATTCATTATACGAACACTCGTAATAATGGTGGAGGGAAACGAATTGTTATTTACTCTCCATACATTGTGCTTAATAGAACTGGAAGAGATATCTTTGTCAACGAAAAGTACAATTTATTGCAATCTCATGTGGAAATCAACGATACTGGGGCCTTGAAAAAATCAGCTCCAAAAATGTTTTCTTTTGAAAAACCAGATGATAGGGGTAGTAGAGCTCTTGTCAGAATTGATGATTCAAACTGGAGTAGACCTATTAGTTTTGATGCTATTGGTCAGTCATCAGAAATTGATATGCAGGTTTCTGGAAAGCAATTGGAGATAAATCTTGGAGTTCATATCAGTGAAGGTCAGGGAAAGTATAAATTGACAAAAGTTGTTACAATTGCACCAAGATTTATTTTACGTAATAATCTTAAGGACGAAATACAGGTAATGGAGGTTGGGTCATCAAAATTATTGAATATAGCACCAGGTAAATTAGTTCCGTTATATTACAGTATGCGTCACTCCGAAGACAAACAACTTATGATGGGCTTTTTTACTGCGAACTCTCAATGGTCATCACCATTTAACATTAAGGATATTGGTCAAGTTTATTTGAAGGTATTTAAACAAGGTGTTGGTCATGTCTTGTTGAAACTTGATATTCTACTGGAAGACTCTACTATTTTTATTCATATTGAAGATGCTGAAAATCATTGGCCGTTCTCTATCAGAAACTTCAGTGATGCCGAGTTTATATTTTATCAATGTAATCCGAACATAGATGAAAACGGTGAGGCGATTAAAAGTAACATTCCATTTAAGCCAATCTATTATAGAATTCCACCAAAAAGTGTTATGCCATATGCTTGGGACTTCCCAGCTGGTGTTGTCAAAGAGCTTGTTATCAGATCTCAAGGAAGAGAACGCCGTATTCAGCTTGCAGAAATTGGTAATCTACGTCCAATGAGATTACCAGAGAGTCAAGATAAATCTTCACGTATTGTTGATTTAAATGTTGTTGCAGATGGCCCAACTCAATCACTTGTTATCTCCAACTATGATCCATCAGTGAGTTTGTATAAATTGAAAAAGACTAAGACAACTTCGTCTTTGTCGGTTAACCAACCGGATAAATTTGAAACTGTCGAAGAAGATCCAAATATATATACAAGGGTTTTAGTTAAGTTTGAGGGTATTGGTATCTCCCTGATCAATTCACGCATGAATGAACTATGTTATATTACCTTTAGAGGAATTGAACTACATTTCAATGATTCTGAGATGTATCAGACTTTGAGTTGTAAGCTGAAATGGATTCAGATTGATAATCAGTTATATGGTGGGATTTATCCGATAGTACTCTATCCTAGTGTAATCCCTAATTCATCAAAAGAAATGGAAAACCATCCGACTTTTTCTGGTTCAATCTCTAAAGTTAAAGATGACAGTCATGGTGTACTTTACATTAAATATGCAACCATCCTGTTACAAGAAATGACCTTAGAAATTGACGAGGATTTTCTTTTTGCATTGTTGGACTTTTCGAAAATTCCAGGAGCAAGTTGGAATAAGGAGGTAGAAGATGTTTTATGTGATTCAGATTTAGTTTTACCTGAACCACAGAAAATTTCAGGCGATAATGACGTGTATTTTGAAGCCCTACATTTACAGCCAACGCAGTTGAACTTGTCATTTGTTCGTACGGAAAGAGTAAACATTGATGATAAAGTCACATCACAAAACGCTGTCATGTTTTTTCTAAATGTTCTGACAATGGCTATAGGTAATATCAATGATGCACCTGTTAAATTGAATGCGTTGTTTATTGAAAATATAAGGGTTCCTTTGTCCGTTTTGAGTCAATCGATCAAAACACATTATGGTCAAGCTTTCTTCTACCAGATCCATAAAATACTAGGTTCTGCTGATTTCTTAGGGAATCCCGTTGGATTATTTAACAACATTTCATCTGGTGTCATGGATATCTTTTATGAACCGTACCAAGGCTTCATTATGAACGATCGCCCTCAAGAATTAGGTATTAGCATCGCAAAAGGTGGACTAAGTTTTTTGAAAAAGTCAGTATTTGGATTTTCTGATAGTTTTGCTAAATTCACAGGCTCTATAGCAAAAGGTCTGACAGTGGTAACATTAGATAGGGAATTTCAAGAAAGACGTCGTCTAAATCAACGTCGTAATCGCCCTAAACACGCATTATATGGATTCAGTTCTGGAGCATCTTCACTAGTGGAAGGTATCACAAGTGGTATCAGTGGCATTGCTTTAGCTCCAGTTGAAGGTGCAAATAAGGAGGGCGCGGCAGGTTTCTTCAAAGGATTAGGTAAAGGATTGATAGGATTGCCAACAAAAACCGCTATTGGTTTTTTTGATCTAGCTAATAATGTCAGCGAAGGTATTCGTAATACTACCACTGTTTTTGATTCGGAAGGTTTGGACAAGGTGCGTTTACCTCGTTATGTATCATATGACTCAGTAATTAGACCATATTCAGAAAGAGAAGCGCAGGGACAATTTTGGCTAAAAACAATTAGTGGTGGTGAATACTTCAACGATGTATATTTGGCACACGTTGTTTTGCCAGGTGAAGAAATGGCAATACTAGTCACTTTCCAACATATTTTGTTGATTTCAATAGTTAAAATGGAAACAGTATGGGTCATTACTTATGACAGAATCAAATCAATCACACTGGAGAAAACAGGTGTCAAAATTGGGCTTAATTTAAATAAACAAGGCCCATTTATTCCGCTTCCTGAGGAGTCGTCGCGCAAATTCTTGTACAAACATATTGGTATTGCTGTTGCCGAATTCAATAAGCATTGCCAAGTTATGTTATAGGTCTATTTGGCTAATAAGGCTTTTGCCATTCTTCTTTTCAAACTTTTCAGGTTACTTTTGGTTTTTTTTGGGATTTACTAACTCATAAGTTTAGGTACAATATATGATCAGATTTTATTCTTTCTTTGTCTAATACTCACGAATGTAGTTACAGAGTACGTTTAACTTCATTATCCTACTTTGGACAGGAACAACTGTTTTGTCTCACCTGATCGTTTTTTCAGGCTATTGATAAACGTTTCTGGTGTATCTTCTTTGAATCCTTCGAATTTTAATCTATCAATACCAATGATTCCATTTTCTGTATTAACCAGCAGAAGCTTTTTATTTTCGCTAAGCTCGAACTCTCCACTAGCCTTTTTAGGGTCGCTGGATTCAGTAGTTGGAATAATGTTCAGAAAAATTATTCTCTTAAAATCGTGAATATATTCTTTTTTCTTCTTGACATTAATTTCTTTAAAACTGAATAAAGGACCTAAAATTTGAAATTTTCTCAGAATTGCTTTAGCTGAATCGTTCATCCAGTCTACCTGCATTTTTCCTGTTTGAATCTTTTTGGCATACGAAAACTCGTATTTGGATTTTGTAAATACATTTGGATTCTCGTATAGTTTGTTCTCAACTACATTGCAAAGAAGCTGACCACCTACTTTTGCCGTCCTATCTCTTAAAGAGCAAAGAGACTCATCAGAATGTATACCAATTTCCTCTGATTGTAAAATAATATCTCCTTTATCAAACTTGGATGGATGTAGGGTTTGTACAGTAACACCGGTTGTTTTGTCGTTATTCAATAGCGCATATTGCAGAGGAGAAGCACCTGAGTATCTTGGAAGAAGCGAGGGGTGAACATTCAAGCTATGTTTGACTTCTTGAATGAATTTCGATGGAATCAGCTTGCCATAAGAAACTGCAACAGCCAATTGAAAGTTCTCTTTCAACAAATCGATGATCTCGACATCCGATTCAGCTCTGTGGATCCGTAAGTTCAACTCTTCAGCAGCTTCGACTATTGGAACATCACTAACTGTTTTCCTTCCTCTTCCAATCAGTTTCTGATGCTTTGCTACTATCTCAATCGATTCTATCAGGTTTGGATGTTTTTCTTGAAGCTTATGTAGCTGTCTTAGTGATTCAATGCTGAACTCATCTGACCCAAAAAATGCAATTTTAATTGGTTCTCTGGAAGCTACGCTAAACGACAAAAATTTTTTTGAAAAATTGAACACTCTCGGGCTTCTAAAACAATTCATTGGCTTACTTGGTTAACTGAAAGGTGTCGAATATTTGTTGTTTTATAAGCCATTTTATCTCTGTTCAAGTTCCTTCGATTTTTTATTTCTGCGGGTCAACTCTCAATCTCAAACGAAAAAAGACAACTTTGCCCATCACAATAACTAATGTGTTAATATTTGGAAATAAAAAAGAAATATAGTACACTTTCCAACCTTTTAAACAATCCTCAACTTGATCATGATTTCATCCAGTCATGTTACGAAGACATTGACATTAGTCTCTTGTGGTGTAGTTGGTTTATCATGCGGTACATTATACATGTTTTCAGGATATGGGCCTCAATTAGGACTCCAATTGAACTATACAACAACAGAGGTATCAACTATTGCATTAGCAGGTACGCTGGGTGGATCGATAATGTGTCCTGCCGCGGGGATTCTAATAGATTCACGAGGATTCACGGTGGCTTCATTAATTGGCATACTAGCAATTGCAATTGGATACATAGGGTTGAAAGATCAATACGATAAACAGTATTCAGACTATTCAGCTTCGGTTTGCTTGCTCTTTTTCATTGGATTTGGATCAACTACAACATACTCAGCTTTAATCAAGTGTGCTGCTGTAACGTTACCAAAGATTAGAGGTATTGCGACTGCTTTCCCTGCTTCGACATATGGTTTGAGTGCTTCATTTTATTCGCTTGTCGCGTCCAGATTATTCCCAGGGGATACTTCAAAACTTTTAGGGTTCACAGGCTATTCTTCATTGGCAATATTTGCAATTGGCTTACCGTTTATTTATCTTTCGGATAAAAGAACTTCTAATGTGTTAAGCTCTAGACAACAGACGCCATCGCTTGAATTACAGCCATTCTCGTCGCCGTTTATCAAATCGAAATCAACGTTCGAGGATCAGTTACAGAAAAAATTCACACCACCAAACAGAAACATTGGAGGATTTAAACTTTTCAGTCATCTAAATTTTTGGCTGCTGTTTATTGAATTAGGGGTCCTAGCAGGATTAGGACAGATGTATATTTATTCGTGCGGGTTTATTGTCAATTCTTTATTTTCAGAGGAAAACTTACATGAGGGTATTGATATTGCAAAAGAAATCCAAAGACAACAACAGGTCCAGGTAGGTCTACTGTCGATTGCCAATTTTAGTGGAAGATTATTGAGTGGAGTCATTGGTGATTATATTTCAAGCCATCTTAAGAAATCAAGAAACTGGATTCTTTTTTTCCCGTCAACTTTATTTTTCATATCCCAAATTGTAGGGTATAACATTGCAAATATAGAGCATCTATGGATTATGTCTGTTCTTGTCGGATGCTCATATGGTATGGCATGGGCTGCCTTTCCTCCACTAATATTAGATGAGTTTGGGATCAGTTCATTTTCACTGAACTGGGGAATTGCCAATTTAGCACCAATAATACCAGCATATCTGCTCACTGTTATATTTGGTAAAATTAATGATAGTAAACTTGATCCTCAGACAACAGTTTGCAAATTAGGAAGATTATGTTACAATGATGCCTTCAAAGTCTCTGGTGCTGTCTCGTTTTTTGTTATATTGGTAACTATTTTCTTGAACTTTGGGCCATTAATCAGAGAGAGAAGAGGTAGAAGGTCACTCGCATAGTTTACAAACATTCAGCTGAACGCTTTTTTGATTTATATACTGAACTGTTACCATTAAGTTCTATTTGATTTATTATATGGCTGCCGGCTCCCTTTGAAATGTAAGTTTAACTGTTGTAGTCACATGACTCTTTTAACACAAACCCATAGTATATTTTAAATAAAAAGCATATAAACTCAACAGCAATTTTTAAACGACTAGTAGTATTGAGATGAGTGATAATAGTGCTGGAGGGTATTCGTTTGCGGACACGCCTAAACTGGAGAACAAGCCAAGAAACATTTACAAACCGCCCAAGCTTCATAGAAATTCAAATTCAAATTCAAAATATGTGAAAGAAACAGATTCGGCAGTTGGTATTAGTCCTCTAGTTGATGATACAGTCAACAGAAAAAGACGAGAGAGATTTAGCACAAAGAATACTCAGAAAGCTAAAGACAATGGCGATTATGGTTTAGTAAGTAGAGGTGAAGACAATAGGTTGCAGCAGAGTGCACAGGCAAGGATGGATTATTTTGACAAGATTCAACAGAAAGTAAGTCAATCTCGTTCACTCGCACCTTTATTGGACCATTAACACTGTTAAGTTTCTAGAATATTGCTCATCACAAACAGATTCAAGGTCACTATTGGACCAGCTCTCAAAATTAGATTTGGATGGCAGCAGATCAAGCAGCACAGATGATGATAACGATAATTCTATGGACTGGATTCTGATGGCACTGAGGAAATTAAGAGAAGCAATGTTAAACTTAGAGCCTAACGAATTTGCAAAGCGTGTGTTTATGTACTCTATAAGATTTGGTGCAAACCTGGGTCATTACCAAACATATATCCCAAGTATTAATTACCTTTTGAAACATCAATCAATTTTGACAAGAGATGAAAGATACGAAATCTCGTCCATTTACGCTTTACACCTGTCGCATTTCAACAAAGACAACAGCGCAGCTTTCAATGTTTATTATAAGTTTTGTCCCGACGACTTGAAACTTCTCGAGATACTAAGGGCATGGAATAACAAGGACTATTTCCAGTGGAGGCAAAAGTATAAAAATGAAAAGGACTCAGTTCGTAGAAAAACTATGAGACTTGGTGAAGAAGAAATAGTCAATCATGCAATCAAGTGTATATCCAAGTCATACTTTAAACTGCGTGTCGATGACCTGGAAAACATCATTGGACTACAGTACACGGAACTATCTGATACATACAAGACCAACTGGAAACTGCAAGATGATTGCAAAGTTGTTGAAATCAAGAAGAGATGAGGAAAACCAAATAGAATTTGGAGTAGTTAAACACCATAATGAATGTCACGAACTTAAAAATGATTTAAATCCTAACTGTATTGTTTGTTTCTATACCATCTCTAGTACCAAATATGTATGCTTTCTAATATATCATTTCTACTGTTTTGGAGGTTCTTTCTTCATATATTATAGTGAATGTGTCCCGTACCATACCCTATCATTTTAGAAACTCAAAATTTAAGTACAATAATATATATACTATACTGTGGTGTACTAGTCCAGGAGCAACGAAAACAAGATATAAACAGTGAAAACTTTATCAGAAATATTCACTAAGAAGAAAAATATGGAGAGCTTAGCTGCTATTGAAAAAATAAACTCTATAGAAGATTTGAGAACTGAGGATTTTGAAAATGGAAATGTGAACGCTCAGGCCGTTCTTGAAGAAATCAGCTATTTGAAGCAACAAGTAGGTGAATCTTGAGTTGGGTGTATCGTTAGCATAAAAGGTGTACTAATAAATCTTAGATTGATCTTGTGCGTCTGGAGATGGCTGAATTTTTGGGTGGGTTGGCGAGCATAAGTAGCAGCGCGAGCAGTGAGTAGTTATTTTTCCATAACTTTTGAGAAGTGAACTAACTAAGAAAGCGGTCCAGGTGTACGAGGAGAACGCTGAGAAAGTCACAAACTTACAAAAGAGTTTAGAGAACTATATTGGAAAATTCAACAAACTGACACCTCTAATAAATTTAGTGAATAAAGAATACGGCATTGAATCATTATCTATAAAGCAAGATGACCAACAATCGCCAATGGAGCTAGGTACTACAACTGGGCCACTGCAGAAGAAAGCGAGAGCTTTGAGTCGATCGACAGCTTCAACGGCCGTCAGCATGCATCCCAGTGGATATTCTGCAAACAGCTCCGTCTTGGACAACACCGACAACAATTACATGGAGGGAAGCTTAGGATCTTCTTCTCAGCCAATTCTTTTGTAGGTTGTTGACCCATTAATTTACGTTTTACAGATTTTTTTGTGTGTGTTCAATGTGCGCATAGGTTTCGGTATTTTTATTTGTTTATAGACATGTTTTCTTTCATAGGGTTAAGTAAAGGTGCAAGACTGGAAATTTTAAGAACGGTTGTAGTTAAATATCGAGTATATTAATTGCTTCAACTAGAGAGTAACTATTCTAAAAAGAAACACACCCCTCGGTGTTCCCGGATTTCGACTTTTTTCCAAAAAAGTCAAGTTGAGTCAGCGAAATACATAGAGTCATCGATATAAACATATAATCTTTTCTTGCTACAATCCAGAATATATAAAGAGAAGAAGGATGTCTTATCTTTTGAAAGAAACGTTTGCCAGATGCAAAACAGAAGGCCGTAATGCTTTAATTACATTTATAACAGCTGCCTATCCGACTGTAGAAGATACAGTTCCAATTATGAAAGGTTTTCAAGAAGGTGGTGCAGACATTATTGAGCTAGGAATTCCATTTTCAGACCCAATTGCTGACGGTCCAACTATTCAGATTGCCAACATCAAAGCCCTGTCCAACGGTATCACCGTTGGTGGCTGTTTGGACTTAGTCAGAGAAGCTAGAGCTGCCGGTGTCACAATTCCAATTATTCTAATGGGTTATTATAACCCAATTTTAAACTATGGCGAAGAAGAAATGATCAAAGATACCAAAGAAGCAGGTGCAAACGGGTTTATTATTGTTGATTTGCCACCTGAAGAAGCTGTTAAAATCAGAGGTTTCTGTTCCAAAGAAGGTCTAAGCTATATCCCTCTAGTAGCTCCATCAACCACTGATGAGAGATTGAAGCTGTTATCGGAAATTGCAGACTCGTTTATTTATGTTGTTTCGAGAATGGGTACTACGGGTGCAACTGGTACTATCAGTGATGAAGTTGGAGCTCTGATCTCGCATATCAGAACATTTACCGGGGATACACCATTAGCTATTGGTTTTGGTGTTTCGACCAGAGAGCATTTCTTAACATTTGGTGCAGCAGCAGAAGGTGTTGTTATTGGTAGTAAAATTATCACTTTGATTGGAGAATCGGAACCTGGACAACGAGGAGAAACTGCTAGAAAGTACGTTTCCCAAATCTTAGATGGTAAAACTCACTCACAACCTACAGGAAATGAAAAGCCGGGATTTACACAACTAAAAGAAGCGTCCCCAGACTTCAATGAAAAGCATAAATTTCCAAGTAGATTTGGTGAATTTGGTGGCCAATATGTTCCTGAAGCTTTACATGCATGTCTTGCTGAATTAGAAACAGGCTTTGAGGATGCCGTAGCGGATCCAAAATTTTGGGAAGAGTTCAGATCATTATATTCTTACATTGGTCGCCCATCGTCTTTGCATAGAGCTGAAAGATTGACAGAATACGCCGGTGGTGCTCAAATTTGGTTAAAGAGAGAGGATTTAAACCATACCGGTTCACATAAAATCAACAATGCTTTAGCTCAAGTTTTGATAGCTAAGAGATTAGGTAAATCAAAGATTATTGCAGAAACTGGTGCTGGGCAACATGGTGTTGCAACTGCTACTGCCTGTGCAAAATTTGGTCTTGAATGTACAGTTTTCATGGGTGCAGAAGATGTTCGTCGTCAAGCTTTAAATGTTTTCAGAATGAAAATATTAGGTGCTAAGGTTATTGCTGTTACTAATGGTACTAAAACTCTAAGAGATGCAACTTCAGAGGCCTTTCGTTTTTGGGTTTCAAATTTGAAGACAACACACTATGTTGTTGGTTCAGCTATTGGGCCACACCCATATCCAACTCTAGTCCGTACTTTCCAAAGTGTTATTGGACAAGAAACAAAACAACAATTCAAGGAGCTAAATGATGGTAAGTTACCAGATGCCATTGTTGCTTGTGTTGGTGGTGGTTCAAACAGTACAGGTATGTTTTCGCCTTTTGAACACGATTTATCTGTTAAGCTACTAGGTGTTGAAGCAGGCGGTGATGGTATTGACACTGATTTTCACTCAGCTACTTTAACTGTTGGTAAACCGGGTGTTTTTCATGGTGTCAAAACTTACGTTCTGCAGGATAGTGACGGTCAAGTTCACGATACCCACTCAGTTTCTGCTGGTTTAGACTATCCAGGTGTTGGTCCTGAACTAGCAGCTTGGAAAGCTAGTGGTCGTGCACAGTTCATTGCTGCTACTGATGCTCAAGCTCTATTAGGTTTCAAATTGTTATCTCAGCTGGAAGGTATTATCCCAGCTCTGGAGTCATCGCACGCAGTGTACGGTGCTGTTGAATTGGCTAAAACGATGAAAAAATCTGAAAACTTGGTTATCAATGTTTCTGGTAGAGGGGATAAAGATGTTCAAAGTGTTGCTGAAGTGCTTCCAAAATTAGGCCCACAGATTGGTTGGGATTTGAGATTTGAAGAGGATCCATCTAAGTAACTGTTTGTTTCTGAACTTATTTTGTCTTGTTTATTATGAGTTTATAGTATGTCTTTATCATAACAGTTTGTGTTCTAGAAGTCTAATAAAAATTTTAATAGTATAGCGAGCTTTGGTTTTGAGCTCTGTACATTTGATATTTTTGTGAAAAAAATATTTATATGAGAATCTCACTATCAGACATATCATATTTAATTTCAACTCTGCGCCAGCAAATGACACTCTGCAATTTTTGTTGCAAAAGAGCATATTAGCATATATATAATGTGGCCTACCAAGGATGGTTTAGGGGTTCAACTAAGTTATGGTGTTGATGGCTCGAATCTATATCTCGAACAAGTCGACTCCGATAAACCGTGGGTATTTGCCAGAGAAAGAAGTTCAGGATTAGAATTGAATAAAATACATTTTTCCACGAAGAGGTTAGTTCCTCCTCAGATAAGCTTGATTGATCTAACTTCAACACGTAATAATCAAATATCTACTTCTAGTTACGAATATGTATCTCAGAATCTTCTTTCAAAGATTGAAACAGAATCAAAAATTCTTTTGTCAGACCTGGTTTATGATCCTACCGTCGGTTCCCTCTTCTCTGTTGGTATAGTCAGAGAGCTGTACTCGTGGAAACTTGCCAAAGTTATTGGGTATGTTTCTGGTGATAGTAAATCAGTTCTGAATATAAACTTGGTATCATTCAAGCATGAAAAGATTCAGTCCAATGATGATAATGCAGAAATTCATGATATCAAGGTTCCAAAACTCACCAAACCCTGTTCGGTTAATGTCGTTTCGCCTATCAAACAAATTGAGTTTCCAAAATTATCTTCGAATGCGGAAACAGGATCACCTTTTGTGGCTATAAGGACTGAAGAGATGATATTTGTTTTAAAAATTACGCTTAGAAACAATTCTTTGCATGTTAAATTTATTGGAGACATATACCCTTACGAACTTTCAAATCATCAGTTTGCTCATGTTACATTCAATCCCTGGGATGCTACTCAGATTGGAGTCGTTGATGTCAAAGGAAACTGGGGAATATGGAGTTTAAGAGAGTTCAATCTGAGTCATAAATTGGTTAAACAAAAGTTTATGGGATCCACTTTCTCTTCTGAAGAGTTGTCAAACTGGAAAAAAATTATTTGGACAAAAGATTACAATTCCTTGATTGTATTGAGTAGAAGCGCTATAGTTGGTGTTGATTTGAAAACTGATGAAACCCAGGTAATTATAAGTGCAAGTAGCTGGTCATCTATAAGAGATTTTGAAAGATATGAAAATGATGATAATTTCGCGTTTCTTTTAACATCGAAAGAGCTCATTTGGGTTGATATCAGTAAAGGATTCAAGAGATTATTATCGTGGAAGCATTTTCTAGATCCAGAGGACCCATCCCTAACGCTGACTGTCAACCATGTCAATGAAAATGCTCTTGTATCAATACACTCTCAAGTCCATGCATTGATTTTTGTGTATCAATTTTCACTTGAGAATAAGCTCCCAAGGTCTATTCACGATCCATACTTCATAAAGACTAATTTACCATCTGGAACACAAAGTATATATATTTTACCTATTGAGAAGATACAAAGTGAATCTGACGATGAATATGATGAAAAAAATAAGAACATCCTAGAAAATACACATTATTATTTTGCCCTATTTCAAATAACAACGCAGTTGGAAATCACAAGATCAATCTTATCAACAATATCTGATGCAACATTACTGAAATTCATGAAGACAAGAAGACCCAGCTTTTCCATTTCAAAAGAGAACCTTCTTGAAAATGAAAACGACATGAATGACACGATTTTTTCATCGTTATTAACAAAACACGAAAGAAATACATCGGAGCTTTTCAACGTATTGTTTAGTAACTGTGACTCTACAATCAAAAAAATCACTTTACTTGATGACTCTACCTTGTTTCAAAATTTTGCTCTTAAATTTAGTGAATCGATAAATGATCTAATGCTCAGTGATTCAGAAAATAAGCCTAAGACATTAGCTGAAATTGAAAATCTTAACGAAACATTCAGTGATTTTGAAGAGTTCGATTCTATGATGGAGCAATTGTTTACTTATTATAAACAAGAAAACTTCGACTTTCTTGGAATATCATACAGTTCGAGGCATATTTTTGGAGAGTCTTTCAAAGACATTGACTCATTCAGCTCGATTTATAGACACTTGCAAAATATTTTCTACCAAAATTATAGTGAAACAGAAACAACTGATCAATTTTGTAAGGAGATTGCTAAGAGTGTTGGTTTAAGTTCAATTAGCATGTTCAAACAAGAAAATGAGTTGAAAATCATAGAAGAAAAGCTCGTTAAGCTTCCGAACCATTTGAAATCATTAGTGGAGAATTGGGATAACGAATATACTGAAGAACTACCAGACATAAATGAAACTGAAAGTGAATCAACTCAGGATTTTGTCCCCATAATTTCAATCTCACAAAACACACGGCCACCGCCACTGAAACCCTCGCAGTTGGGTTCTAAACCAAAAAGAAACCCCTTAAGTCAGAATATATCGTTCCCAGCTGACGATCACAAATCACAAAGAGCTAAACACTCTGCTCCACCACATGCATTATCACAAAATACCTCAAGTCAAGGAGTTTCCTCCCTGTCACAAGACAGGCTGTCTTCACAAAAGACGAAAAAGAAGAAAAGAAAGCTCACGGGATTCGGATAGAAGAATTCTCATTAGTTTTGTAATTTTAAAATGTATATTATTTCCAATTCAAGTCTACTTGATGATTGAACAATGTTAATTGTAGAGATAACTATGTTTACAAGCGATCACGATCAGCGATTAGGTTATTAGAGACGCTCAACCATCTTATACCCCTGTATCGGGAGAATATGGGAATGATTTTATTGTTCAGAATTAAAATAGGCACAAAATTCTTAACTAAACAAATATTGCTTTTTCCAAAAAAGGTTTGATCTGCAAACTATCCTATACGCCAGAGATCTCACCCTTAATGTCCTTCACAACCTTCTAAATAATGATAATATTGCCAACTATCTGGAGAAACAAATTTCAGCTGATACATACTGCTAATAAGCTTGGGTTTATTCCTTGATCTACTAATGTGATGCAGAGCTTTAAAGTGGTGGGGTCTAACTGAATATCCAGAAGCTGAAATAAGTCCATTATCAAATTATCAATCTCTTTTGTACTCTGGTCCATGATGATTTTCTTGTTGCTGGTACTAAATCTCTTTAATATAATTTAAGTGTAAGTGTTAATTGTTTGTTTACATCTTCAAGATAAATATTATTCTACGGTTGGGGCCACCTCTCACCAAGATTTTACAAAAAAACTCAAAACGAGTTTACTAAAACATTAATCATTTTGAAAAATTGCAAATCAGACACAATGAAATTGACAAACTTAGTGATACTTTTTTTGGGATTTTTCTTCAATTGTGTGATATCAACTGACAAAGACAGAATCATCAGAGAATATCAAAAAGCTTCAGATTCGTCATTATTATGGGGACCATATAGATCAAATTTGTATGCTGGTATTCGGCCAAAAATACCACATTCATTGTTATCCGGCTTGATGTGGTTTAATACTGACACTCTGGAAGGAATGAGCAAAATGAGACATTTCTGCGATCAGAATGACAACATGGGTGGTTTTGGCTGGGTAAAATATGATCCGAGATCTGGAGGTAGACAGATAATCAAAGACAATGATTGTCATATCAGACTTGAGACAGACTTTGTTAAAACTAAAAAAGGGAACTGGGCTTTGAAAGTTAAAGGTGTACCGTACGCCAACCATGAATCCGTCAGTACGTCTATAATATTCTACACTGGTTTGGAAGGTGAAGGTATGATTTCGTTAGCAAATCCAAAACAACCAAATGGCTACGGAAAAGAAACCCTTCATTTGATTGGCCTATCTCCAGATTTGGGAGGTTTTAATATTGAAATAAACGATGGCCCAAGAAGTAACAAGCACTACAAAATTAATGAATCTGATCTCCTCTCTCCAGAAGTAGACCCATATAAAACACATCATGTTTCTCTGAAAATTCCAGATGACAATATTTGGCAAGCAAAAGACATCATTTCTGTTTTAATTCGTGATTCAATCAACGATCTTTTCCAAAAAGCTCCCGATAAAGTTGAGCCACCTCCAGCTGCTTCCATTTTTACTATTCGTGATCTGAATGGATTTGAAGGTAATTTGCATTACATTCAAAAGACTTTCATTGGTGAATTTGAATTTCAAATATTGTTTAATACAGAGAATTCACTTGAGAAAATTACTTTTGAAAACGTTGAAGAATTATCAGAAAACACAATTGCCCAGTTTGACAAAAAATTTGATTCAGTTTTTCAATTAGAAGCTCCATATAACAATGATACTTACAAAGCATTTGCCAAAGACTTTCTTTCAAATCTTATGGGTGGTATTGGTTATTTTTATGGTGATCATTTGGTTGATAGAGATATTGCTTTTGATGAAGAGAGTTACGAAAATATCAAACTGAATGGACAACTTGAAGGTCCATCGGAACTTTTTACTGCGATTCCAAGCAGACCATTTTTTCCAAGAGGTTTTTATTGGGATGAAGGATTTCACTTAATTCCAATTTTAGAGTATGATACTGATTTAGCTTTAGAAATCCTGAAAAGCTGGTTCAATTTAATCGATGATGATGGATGGATAGCAAGAGAACAAATATTAGGTCCAGAAGCCAGAAGTAAAGTTCCTGAAGAATTTCGAGTTCAAAATCCTCATATTGCAAACCCTCCAACGTTAATGTTGGTCTTCTCTGACTTGCTAAATAAGGCAAAAGAAGCTCTCGATAAAGATAGCTTCAGTGATATTTATGAACCAATTGAGGTTGAAGATTATGGTGACATTTCTAACCCTTTTGATGAGATTACAGACGCTCATTTAAAATATCCAGAACTTCTGTTTGACTATGCTAATGAAATCTATCCAAAATTACAAAAACACTATGATTGGTTCAGAAGAACACAGAGAGGTGAATTAGAGGAATTTGAACGAAAAGCATATTCGAGTGAAGAAGGCTATAGATGGAGAGGTCGTACATTTACTCACTGCTTGCCAAGTGGACTTGACGATTATCCAAGAGCCAAAATTCCTGATATAGCGGAATTAAATGTTGACTTAATTTCATGGATCGGTGTAATGACAAGATCGATGAGGCAGATCGCGGAACTGCTAGGAAAAGAAGAAGATGCCAAAAAGTATTCGGGTATTGAACAGGCTATCAAAAGAAACATTGATGATTTACATTGGTCAGCAAAGGAGAAAACATACTGCGATGTTTCAGTAGATGCTAATGACGAAAATATTTTTGTTTGTCATAAAGGTTATGTCTCACTTTTTCCGTTTTTGTTGAAATTGATTTCACACGATTCTGATCACCTACTTGATATAATAAAGTTGATTTCTGACCCAGATGAATTGTTTAGCGATTATGGGATTAGAAGTTTATCAAAAGCTGACGAGTTCTACAACACAGGGGAAATTTATTGGAGAAGCCCGGTCTGGATTAATATCAATTACTTGATCCTAGAAAGTTTACAATATTATGGGTCAGGTGCTGGATCTGAAAAGCTGACAGACGAAGCTAAACTATTAACTAATACAACATACACCAAACTAAGAACCAATTTAGTTGATAATGTCTTCAAACAATGGCAACAAACAGGATATGCTTTTGAACAATATGATGACAAAACCGGAAAAGGTAAAGGAGTTAAACATTTTTTGGGATGGACTTCTCTAATAGTCATGATAATGAAGATGCCGGAAAACTTGTTATAAGTCAAAAAACAGTTATTATATCAGGGCAGATTAATAATGAAAAAAAAATTAATTTACTAAATGTAGTAATTGCCTTATTAGGTAATATTAGAGATCCGATCACTGATTTAGACGCTCTACTACAATAATAATTAAAATTAAAAATTTAGTATATTTTTTTGTTTATATTGGTGAGTAATTAGTATTCAAACGTAGTTATGCCGCCAAAGAAAACAAAAGACGTGCAATTTAAGGGGAAAGAAGGTAAGATTATCTTTTTGATGTTTGTCTTATTGTGAGAAAACTCTAACATGAAAACCACTACAGCTGAAGAAATAATCTTAAACTACTTAATTGAGCAATATAGGCCATATTCTGTCAACGATATCGTCATTAACCTTCACAATAAAATAACAAAGCCTAACGCTGTTAAAGTTTTAGAGCAACTAGCACTAGACGGTAAAATTGTGGGCAAAACAATAGGAAAATTAAGTTTTTATGTTGCGAATGAAATAAAAGAAGTACTTTTTCACCCGAATGGCATTTGATCTGACAAAATCTTAAACAAAATTGTGTAACAGACACTAACTTTTATTAGGAAAATGAGGAGGATACACTCGAGCCAGAGGTTACGTTGGAGGTCATTGGACAACTAGGGCAGGAGATATCAAAATTAGAAAATGATGTTCGAGAACTATCAAGTAGTAAGTTCGTATTTTTGCCACCAAGCATGGAAATACTGACTTCTGCAATAGATTTATCAGTTATCAAATCAACCTTGACCAATGATGAGTTAGTTGAGAGGCATGAGAACTATCTCGCTAGGTTTGAGGAGCTTCTCAGAACAGCTGAGAAACTGTCTAACTCCGACAAATTAGTTGTCAGTGAAAAGGAAATCGAACAAACCAAAAAAGGGTACAAGATATTAGAGAAGGAATACTTATTTCGAAAAAAAATAGTGAGTGCTTTTTTTTAATTTCCGTTTATGGATATTAACAAGTGTAAGTATCTTGAATTTAAAAAAATGTTAGAAGAAGTTGTTGATTTTAAAAAGCTCGCGGTAAGTCTATCTTGAATGAACGAAATATCACCCTACTAATCATGCTAGGAACAACTTGATCTTGAAGATCCTCTCCCTATCTTAATGCAATCACTGTTTTGAAACCTAGCAGGTGTCACAATAATATTGGCTCCAATATTTTATAGCTTTATCAAGATTCCTTACTTATCAAACATTTGATTTCTGTAGAATCAATATATTGATGTTTGGATGTTTAGCCCTATATTATATCACATGATGTACTGAAAGTTTCAATGTCCCAATTTCCAAATATAGAACTTTTCTTATTTTCACGTTCATGTTTGGCAGATCTCAATATTTTGGCTGGGTCAAAAAAATAAAAATCAATGAAATTTTGTTGAATTAGTTAATACTAGTACGAATAGTAGAGATAATTATTAATAATGAGTAGTAAGTAGGAATACAAAGGTGAATTCACGCCATACAAATGTGAATGAAGAGAAAATGTTTAGAATGATCTAAAAGAAGTTACACTATTGAATATAGAAGAGTGTTGAATGTTAATTCAAATAGTTATAGACCCGTTATTGAAGATAGATCAAGAATCTGAAGCCAAAATAGTTAAATTTATCATAATAGTCATGTTTATATTGAAAAGATTTAAAATGGTAATGCAAATTAAGAAGTACAAGAAGCACTGTGTTGCTGATGATTATATTACAAAAGTTAATTTATTGTTCAAGACAGTCTAATCATATTTTCTTTTCTCTCACACCGTACAAAGCATTCATATACTAACACATTGTGTAGAAGGTACACCTTCATTTGGTAAGCGTCACAACAAATCGCATACTTTATGTAACCGTTGTGGTCGTCGTTCATTCCATATTCAAAAGAAAACATGTGCCGGTTGTGGTTATCCAGCAGCTAAAATCAGATCTCACAATTGGGCTTTGAAAGCTAAAAGAAGAAGAACTACTGGTACTGGTCGTATGCAATATTTAAAACATGTTCCAAGAAGAGCTAAAAATGATTTCCAATCAGGTGTCGCTAAACCACAATCTGAATAAATTAATTCTTAATGTTTATAAACAATTGTATATGAATTTAGTTGCTAAATGTTTAAAAATTGCAAAATAAAAGTATATTCTGCGTAGTATGGTTAATTATGCCGTATATTCATAATGCATGTTATATTTATGACTTTTTGATGTAGAGTTAGTTGATAGGAGTTCCATTGTGTAACTCAGACAAAATCTTGAATCACAAAAGCTGAGGTCGGTTATTGCTCAACAAACAAAGACTCTCACAACTGATCTAAACCGAAATAGTTTTGAAAATACAAGGTATGATAACCACAGTAGAGCGGAACCAGAAAACATTTGGTTTCATCATATTGGAATAACACTGAACTCTGATGTGTGTGGAGTCACGTTATTTTCAAGAACATCGTCTTATCCTTCGAGCAATACATTAGATCATCACTACTGTACTATCACCACCAATGATTTGAATCTCATTTTAAACTTGAATAAAATTCGTGTCTCAATGAAATGCTGGTTGTTGTGAATGGTAGGTATAACATAAATCCGAAACAATGATTATGTAATACGGAATTTATGCATGAGCCGTAGCATTTGATATAGGAACCGTACCGAACATCATATTCAGTATCAGTATTATAAGCTCGATTTTATTTCAAAGGTTTCTATCTGATAAGAAGTATTAGTTTATTATTATAGTAGTCAAAGCTAATACAATCCTCAATGAATTTTATATTATACGTTTTTAAAAATTAGTTCCAGAGTAGAGATCTTCAAGAAATAATCTAATATCATAACAGCTTTTCCTAAAATTGAATTATTAACGTCACCAATAAAGCAAAAAATTGGATTTGTTTCTCGACACCAATTAGGAATATTTTCCTTTTTCAGCATGTTTGTGTCCATTTGTAAAGAAATGATATACCAAAACTGAAATCTGAATGGTATAAAGTTTGCATAAACATGCATAATGCCAGCCATCGCTATCGCATCGAGTTTTTTGTTGAACCCAGCCTTTTGAAAAATTAATCACAGAAACATATAAATACCTAAAACATTCTCGAAAGATTACTGTTACTGTTTTTATAGTACTAATTACATATCAAGAATACACAGGTTCTGGATTACATTCTTTTAACGAAAACTTTCACTCATTTCATCAAAGACGATCTAACTATAGTCACTCTTTCAAAACTATATCGTCTTACATCTACATTCATTATATTTTTCTATAAACATTATTTAAAACAGTCAAGTTTAGTTTAAGAAAATGCAGGTCATATCATTCTTTATCTTACTTGTCGCTTTTTGTCAATATTCATTGTCGGCCCCAATTCTTGAAAAAAGATTAGTTGTCACAAGAATGCACACAGCTGATGCTGTCACTGTTACAGATACTTATTCAACAAACACAAATACCGTTACAGCTCCAGCTGTTGAAATTTTCGTATCAAATGGTGTCACTTATACATTCACTTTAACTACAACTGGTGATGCGGTTACTTACACACAATACTACAATGATCCAACTACTTCTACTCCTGCAGCAGAAACCACTCCAGCTACGGAGATTATTTCTCTTGCTACTACTTCTGCTGCTACTACCCCTGCTGCCACTACCCCTGCTGCTACTACTCCTGTTGCTACTACTCCTGTTGCTACTACTCCTGTTGCTACTGATCCTGTTGCTACTACACTATCTGTCATTGCCATTTCACCTGAAACATCTACTTCATCAACAACAACATTAGCACCAACTACAGAATTGACTAGTAACGTTGTCAGTACCGTTGCAACTACTTCTACAAAAATTTCCAGTTCTGGATCATCAGTTCCATCAACTATTGTGTATAGTCCATACAATGATGACAGTACATGTAAAAGCAGTTCAGCTGTTTATAATGATTTATCATTAATATTGTCGAAAGGTATCACTAAAATTAGAGTTTATGGTACAGATTGTAATTCAATAGAGACTGTTCAGCCAAATGCTGCTAAACTAGGATTAAAGGTTAATCAAGGGTTATGGATTGATTCAGATGGTGTCGATTCAATTGATGATGCAGTTGAAACTCTGATCACTTATGGTGAAGAAAATTCTTGGGACGTTTTTGACTTTATTACGATCGGTAATGAAGCAATTATTTCTAATTATGCTACTCCTTCAGAATTAATATCAAAAATAGCCTCAGTTAAAGCGAAATTGGTGGCTGCAGGTTATACAGGCAAAGTCACAACCTCGGAACCACCAATTTCCTTTGAAAACCATCCAGAACTATGTACTGCCAGTGAAATCGATTTTGTTGGTGTTAACCCACATGCTTATTTTGATACATCTTCTTCAGCTGCTACTGCTGGTACCTTTGTTTCAGGCCAGGTTGCAATTGTTAAGGCGATTTGTGGAGACTTAGACATACTTGTTACTGAAACAGGTTACCCAAGTGCTGGAATCCAAAATGGTGGTAATGTTCCAAGTACTGCCAATCAAGCAATTGCTATTGCCGCAATTTTAGAAGCTATGAGTGGTGAAGTCACAATTCTATCAACCTACAATGATTACTGGAAAAGTCCAGGTACATACGGTATTGAACAATCATTCGGTGTTATTCAATTATTCGAATAGATACTCTCCTCTATTAATACTACTATCATGGTTCTGTTCCGCATCTTTCATTCGACTTGGTTTCGTTATTTCATTTTGTACCATATTTAAATTTTAAATTATTCGTTATTCAATTATTATTTCTCGTTTATTACTTATTAATATAGATTCAAATGGTGAGGTTCACTTTATAGTTATACCAAAAAAAACTGTAAAATATCGTATGAATTAGTTTAACAAATTAGTTACAGCATCTATTATATTATACCAGAATACTAAATAAAGTAAACTTAAGTTTATAGTAATGTCTCTTTTTAAAACCAAAGAAATGCCTTCAAAATTCAATAATTTTCTTCGGAAAAAATTCATCAATTAATTTCGTGTAATAGTCCTTCAGCTCGTCAACGTTAGAGACTTTGTCAGATTTTGAATATAAGTCATACGGGTTGAAACTTTGAACAGCCTCTAACATTTTTACATCTTCTTCATTCATCAAATGTTTATATGCGCCCTCTCGGTGCCAGGGATAAAAGGAATGATACCTTATCATTGCCAAAGCTTCTTTGTTTAAGACCGACTGATCTTTAGCAATATGATACATATATTCATCATGACCCCAAGATAACATTACCGAATTCAGTCCACATTTTTCGGAATATATCCCATACTTTGAGTTATACAGAGGGTGTTCATAATCTGGATTTTCTTTAAAGTATTCATGATAAATATTTTCGTTTGCAAATTGACAACCAACAGGAAATGTATCACCAACAACATCCCACTGTCCCTCAGAATCAAAAAAGTACAGAAGTTTGCCTAAGTCATGAATGAGTCCAACAAGCTGCATCCAACTTGGTTTACCATCTTTTCTGATTGCTTCAGCTGTCTGTAATGCATGATCTATTTGAGACAGTTCAGTGTCAGGATCCGATTCATCGATTAACTTATTCAACTTTACTAGCGCATCCCATATTGTCATTTTTGCACGAACTTTGGATTTGAAATTAATTCTCGCCATTAGATTATATGACACTGTTTGTTTTTCGTGTTGCTCTTTGTAGAATTCTCGTATTCTGACTTTTGCTAATTCATACTGTCTGAAATCATTATGATCAACTAATTCTTGTGATTTGGTCCATTCTCCTCCAATCGCATTATCTTCCGTTGACTCAGGGATCTTTGTGTACTCTATATCAGACGTCTCTTTCTCTGAGATATGAAGTGGCTTCTCGTTTGAGTTTTTTTTCAATTCCTCTTTATCATTCTTTAGTTTCGATTTATATGCATTTACCGATTGAACATCTTCATCAATTTTCTCCAAGAGATGTCCATCTTTCCTGTGTATTATTTTGTTCCTGTTTGTCATATTAGTTCATACATCTGTAACATAAGTATAATAAAGAGCACTAAAGTCTTGCAAAAGAGTTAAATACTAGGTCCTTAATTAATTTCGTAGCTGTGGCCTCTTTCAATAAATTTTTTTCTTCGTGGTTTGAAGCGATGTCTTGACTATATAAAACTACAACTACTGGTGATGATTTATACTATTATTATTGAAATACAACTATCGTGAGCATGAATAAAAGAAAGAGACTAACTAGTGCAAAGCAAAAACCAGACTAAGCTAGGATCAAGACTTCTTGGATTTAGAAGACTCAACATCTGCAAAAACAGACACATTTATCTCTTCCTCTTCTTGTTCCTCGTCTTTGATTTGTTTCGTTAAAGCTGTAAAAGGTTTTCCAGTGTATAATGAGTAAAGTTTCAGACACGCTAGTCTGACCAGTAGTGTAGCACATGCAAATGCTAATCCACCAAATGGTGCAACAACAAATGCAGCAAAAGCAACCCAGTCATCGCTGTACAACCCGTTCCAGATCAGAAGTAATTTTCCGCCTTCTTTTGCTGAATTGTAGTATACAGTACCGAATATGAAAACACTCAAGATACCACCTAAACCACCGGATATGATCTCGACACCAGTTAAGAAAAAGAAGTGATTAGATAGTCCAAACATCAAAATTGGAATAACCGCAGCCGATAATAAATCTGCAATTAAATAAATTTGCAAAACATCATCGGCAACTTTTAAACCTACAACAACGCAGGGAACCATAATCAGAATAACAATAGCACGGACATAGATCAATGGAAGGTTATTTCTAAATAGATCGTTTGAGACTGTTGAAACCAATGCTGATTGTAAAGAATCCAAAGTACATGTTGATAAAGAAACAACAAACACCAATACGAATCCAATAACCCAACTTGGTAATTGTGCTAGCAAAACAAAGAATGCTGCATCTGAATTTTCATCAGCAACTTCCATAAAGCCTGCCCATACAACAATCATACCTGCGATACCGATAACAACACAAAATATGGTTATAATAAAAGCAGCAATTGTACAGCCCCAAAATAAATCTTTATCTGATCTTGAGGCAAATGTTCTTAGCCAAAAACCTGACATAAAGAAGTCATTTGTAAAGATGGCAATTGTTAGAATATAAATTAGCTGCCAACCTAATTTGCTCTCCTTTAGTAAACCCGATTCAGGAATTTTGGATGTATCAATGTCAATGTAACTACCCATTGCACAACTGACTATGATCAATAAAATAAAAACCACACCAACTTGTAAATTATCAGTAATGAAGCTGATTTTAAAGCCACCAAGTGTAGTATAGATTGTCGTCACAACACATTCTACTATAACAGCAGGTAATGCATCTAATCCAGTTAGTGTGTTAATTGCGTATTTAACACTTGCGATTTCACTAACCATAAACAAAAAAACAGTTAGAATGGTACAGGCTGATAGATATAATGCAGTCACCTTACCAAATCTTTGAAAAACCCATTCAGTTAAAACAAATCCATGCGGACATTTGCGTCTTATTATTGGACCAAAGAAAGCAAAAATAAACATTGGCAATGCACCACACAATGAATAAACCAATAACCCCTGTAATCCTGCAATATTTGCAATTTGAGGATAGGCAGTGAGAACACCACATCCTAATGCTAATTAATGTTAGTATATTTTGTAATGCGTGTTTGTAGATAGTAATTAAAAAAAATTAAACGTTGTGCATCCTTCAATAGTATATTGAAATCCAACATATTTGACAGAGAAAGCAAAACGGTTGATTGAAAATATAAATTTGACAAAGCAGCACTGTTATAATGTTTTTTAATCAGCTATGCTACAATCAACCAAGAGATAAGAGTGTATCATTATTGAAAAACAAAAAAGCAATACTTCCTCACGCAAGAATTGTCTTGATCGAGTAATCACAGTGTAATCTCAGCCTGTATCCTAAGCAGATACAAGCACCCGTAGAAATTGCAGTTTTTGTATCAATATTTGAATTTATTTTACAGGTATTCAACGCATCATGGTAAAGGATGGTATAGTGATATTTGGTATAATAAGTACGATTCTTAGGTAAGTTTTCTTTGTTTTCGATTCTTCCATCATTTCACTATTCTTTCATCTCTATGAATACTAACCAGAAGCAACAAAGTTAAAAGATAACGGAATGGCCTTTTGAGTTCCATTCGATGATAAAAATGTCTTTTTGTCTCTACAAAACCAAGCTATAGCACATCCAGATACTAATAGTACACCATATGTAACATAAATGACAGCATTTGATGCTTGAAACGATAGTGATCCCATTTTTGTTTAAATTGTCAGTAATTAATTAAGGTCCAAATAAAGAAAGAATGTTTTTCGTTCTTTTTATATTCGGATTCATCATTCAAAAAAAACAAAAACTTTTTTGTCATGCGCACCTGCTGATGAATTCGAAAAATAATCGCAAAATAATGGCCGAGAATAACAAAACTACTGAAGCTAGAGTTGGCAGTCGTCTCCCTAAACATAACGCTAGCGTTGTCTTGAAACAATTTAAAAACTATGAAGAGTTTATGATTTGAAAGAGGTTCAAAGTTTGAATTACACAGAGGTTTCTTGAACAGCTGGGCCGATTTACTTATCCCAGCAGCCTTGAGTGTACTACAAAAACAAAGCAAGAGAAGCAACAGTTTGCAATTAACATATACATATCTGTTTTCTTAATTCTGTTTTACACTAATCTAGCCTAAATCAAAAAAGATCTAAGCAGCGATTGCTGTTAAAATATCAGAATCACCAGCATCTAAAATAGCTAAGACACCAACTCTAAATAATTTACCACAAGCAGTACCCAATTCATTGTTACCACCTTGGAAGTAGTAAACACTGGTTTTTGATAACATACCGTAGTATTCTAATTCAGATTTTCTTAAAACTGGGGTGTTACCAGCAATAATAACTAATTTAGCTTTACCTTGTCTCAAAGATTTGACAACAGATTTGTAACCTAAGGTATATTTACCTGATTTGATAGCAAGAGCCAATTTTGAGTTGATGTTTTCTTGAGCTTTAACTTTTGGGGCCTGATATCCATGTTAGTATAATTGATTTATTTCGCAAGGGCATATCCAATACAAAGTTCTGTATATTTTACAGAAATTTATTGTATATAGGATGTATAAGGTAAAGGATACTGACCATCTCTGTGTAATTTTATTGTATAATATGTATATATAACACTCCGGTCTAATACTGATGATTGATATAAAAAGTTGTTAAAACTAAAAATTTTCTTTTTCTTTTTCTATACGATGTTTGATGAAAATAATATAGATATTAACCCTAATATTAATCACGTGGTTCTTCATAAACTCCTCTTTTGAACTTTCGCAGTCACATTTTCTGTTTTGTGAGCGAGATTTTCGATTTTTATGCTGATTTTCGTAACCAGAAAAAAAACCAAAACATTTTTTTATAATCGCTGAGTTTGCCTTACCCGGTTTTCCTACTCAGAGACACATAGGTTTTTTTCAAACAATTCTTACTGAAATTATTTGGTTAATATTTAAAACACATCAATAACTAATTAAATTAGCAAGAAAGGTATGTTAAATCTATCAATATATTGAATAATTAAATTATGCCAGAATATCGAATCAATATAACATTAGAGCGGACGGTATTTTGTGGATTATCATCGTTATATATCACATCTTAATTAAGTCATCAGTATTGTCCATTGTCAATTACACACTCTATACAATAATTTGTTTCAAATTCAAGTTCAATTTACAAAATATTCAATATGTCACACTCTTTCCTCGGTACCAATATACTAACTTTTTTGCAGTCAAAATGAAAGTCGAAGTAGATCAATTTTCAGGCTCAAAAATTTACCCAGGTAGAGGTACTTTATTCGTTCGTGGTGATTCAAAAATTTTCAGATTTGCTTCATCAAAATCTGCTTCTTTATTCCACCAACGTAAAAACCCAAGAAGAATCTCTTGGACCGTTTTATTCAGAAGACATCACAAAAAAGGTATTACTGAAGAAGTTGCTAAAAAACGTTCAAGAAAATCTGTTAAATCTCAAAGAGCCATTGTTGGTGCTTCATTAGAATTAATCAAAGAACGTCGTGCTCAAAAACCAGAAGTTAGAAAAGCACAAAGAGAAGAAGCCGCTAAAGCTGATAAGGAAAAAAAGAAAGCTGCTAAAGCTGCTAAAAAGGCTGACAAAGCTAAATTAGTTGGTGCTCAAGGTTCAAAAGTTTCAAAACAACAAGCTAAAGGTGCTTTCCAAAAAGTTCATGCAACCTCCCGTTAATTTTAATGTTAAATTTATAATCTTATTTTTGTTATAATTTATAAAAGAATTAATTCAATGTATATGTGGGTTTTTTATGTCTATTGTAATGTCGTCTACGTCTCGTAATCTGTATTATGTGAGGTTATATTATTTATTGTCGCTGGGTTCTACCGTTGTCACCAGAAGGAGTATATTTCTTATAAAGGGTTTGCCATTGTCTGTATATTGATCTTCATGTTTGAGGGACGAGGCTCAGGGGAAAGCATATGAGATTGAGTGTCGCTTAAGTACCAGATAATTTCCATCTGATAAATATTGGACTTCCCTATAACCATTGTTAAAGTTCTTAATTCACTCTCTCTCTTCCCTTACACTCAATATCGGGATGACATGGGGTTAAGAGCGGCCACCAGAGTTTGATCTAAAAAGTCAGTGAGTGACAGACTGAATAGGGAAATCAGAAAAAACCAAGGAAAACCATTTGTTCGGTTTTTGTTAAGTTTCATACTCAATTTATATGAAATATCTCTATGGCTTATTTATTGGGTGTCAGATTATTTTAGACATAAGATGGAAGTGTTCAGTTATTGGAATAGTAAAAAATCAAAAAAAACCCAGTATTAGGGTCTCAATTAGCATCTCATAGGTTTCAATTTCAGAATAAAGTTGCAACTGAGCCAGAGCTGAATTTCGCGTGAAATCTCAATCTGCGTTTAATAAGTAATTCAATGGTGCTGCTGTGCTTTCCAAAATCATATGCATAAGAACCAACGGTGAGCTACGAGCAAAACTTGACCTAACTCTTGACCTAAAAATCATTCCACCATTATACTAAACAAACCGTTTAAGCCATTACCAATGGTTATAAATTTAACAAGTCATTCAAGGTCACGAATTGTTTTATTCTGCTAGGTACTTGAAAACAAAAGTCAGTATTGGTAGCTCGCTTTAGCAGGGGTTCTAAAATCAATTAAATTTTAACACATATATTTTTCGACGAACGGTATTAATCTTCTGCGAGCTCGTACGATACATATGTCACTTGATAATGCAATTATTGCTTGATATTTTCATAGCCTTAACAGCTTCTTAACTAGGTATCTTTCAAAGTTTTAACTTGACCTGGTATAATCATAGTCCACATTTCAGCGCAACAGCAGCTTATTACTTCTACGCTTCTACGCCAGACTTTGTATGAAACCAACCAGAAATATTACAAATGAACTCATAACGAACCGTTTTCAAAACAAATTCTGTGTTGGTTCAATGATCGATAGGCACTGTTCCTGTCTATATTGCACCTGTGCCAAAAAGGGCTAATCAGCTGATAAGAGATTTCGTATATATGGTAGGAACACTTCATATATGGTTTCGGAGTATGCCGAAACTCAAAGTCGAATCGAGATATAAATTATAAACAAATTCCATTTAATCCTCTATTTTTTTATATTCCCATAAAGCACCTTCGAGATTATTATACTGAATAGTTGCTACCATCAATAAAATAGAGAAATGTCATACTCCAAACTGGTTTCTTCAACTTACGGTAAAGACAATGTCAAATTCCTGAAAGTAAAAAAGGATCCTTCAAATCAAAAAAGACAAGACGTTATCGAGGCAACCGTTTGTGTCTTGCTAGAAGGTGATTTTGACGTCTCTTATACTGAGTCTGATAACTCTCCAATTGTTCCAACTGACACTGTGAAAAATACTATCCTAGTTTTAGCTAAGCAGACTGAAGTTTGGCCAATTGAATATTTTGCTTCCACATTAGCAAAACATTTTATTGCTAAATACAGTCATGTTTCTGGACTTACCGTTAATATCATTCAGCATCGTTGGATCAGATATAATGTTGATGGTAAACCACACGATCATTCGTTTATCAAAGATGGCCCGGAAACTAGATCAACTAATTTACATTATTTAAGAAATGGTGAATATACCCTGAAATCTTCAATTAAACAACTAACAGTTTTGAAGTCGACTAATTCCATGTTTTACGGTTTCAACAAATGTGATTTTACAACTTTACAGCCAACCTCAGACAGAATTTTATCAACTGACGTAGATGCAACGTGGGAGTTTTCCTCAAGAAAACTAGGTTCACTAGACAACTTTGCCAAAATTGCTAGAGCTGGTACATTTGATTCAATTTTCGCAAATGCTAGACAGATTACATTAGACAGATTTGCGTTAGAAAACTCACCATCCGTTCAAGCAACGATGTATAATATGGCTACTGAAATACTAAAGGTTGCTAATGAGGTTGAATATGTTTCCTATTTATTACCAAACAAACATTATTTCAATATCGATTTATCTTGGAAAGGTATTAAAAACGAGAATGAATTGTTTTACCCATCTCCACATCCAAACGGGTTGATTCAATGCACTGTTGGTCGCAGTAATTCAAAACTATAAACGTTGCCATTTGTTTTTCAAACTTCATACATATATGCTCTAAGGGATTTCCATCACCATATGTCCTGAAGTTTAGTGTTTCATTCATTCGCTCCTGTATCTCACACTATTCTATAAACTTACTATATTTGTGTTGTTCTTTGAGTGTTTTTCATAATATCCTGGATATTTCTACAGTTGGAAAACATATTCCTGCTTAGATTTTTTTTCACAGGTCGCTGGATACACAATCGTTTTCTGACTTATTTACAAAGATAAATCTATTGCTTCAACTATATACATTTCATAAATGTCATCTTCTTTCTTTCAGTGTAATATTCACAAGTTTTAGAACCACCAACTCCACCATTTTTGACTTTTCTTAGCTGTTGTGCCGAACCTTTTCACGTTCTCGGTTGCCTTGATTGCATTAACAGTTTTCTTGCTTGCCTGTGAAGCAATAGTTGTCAATTTTTGCTTGCCAATGTTAAACCCCCATTTACGCAATTGGCTAACAATCGATGGGGTAATGGCAGCAGTTATAGGTAGTCTAATAAAAATTAAGGATTTGTGAATACCATAGGCAATAACAAACTCAGTTAAAAAGGTTGATGAAAGAAATGAGAATCGATCATCTTTTACGTCGCCTTCAATTTGAGTTTTAGAAATGGAATCTGAATCCAAGTTGGAATCCTTTTTTTTACCAAATCCAAAAAACTCTTTAACTTCGTCCTGGTAATATCTTATTTTCTCTTCTCCCATAGAATGAACTAATATATAACAAATTGGCAGATCAATACATGACAATCCTAAATATATCCCCAACGCGGAATAACCGTACTCTTGAACTAACGCTTTGATTCCTTTCTTTTGATTTCCACTGGCTGCATCCGTTGAATTTAACCTTTTGAAAAATGTCTGTCTTTGAAAGAATTTTTTTCTTTGTAGTCTCAAATTAGTGGCATAAAAACTCCTGGCTGTAAATTTAGCAGCTTGCGGATTTAACAATATTGATGAAGGTCTGAACATTTTAGTCTGAAATCTCGAGTTCCAAAAATTCTTATGAAGTTATTTCGTTACCAGGTTAAAAATCTTACAACAAAGTGGCTGTCACTTTCCGTGAGTTTTCGTATTAGTGCTATTATCAGATTGATAATTGAGCAAATTAAGGTGTAAATTCTTTGTCTTTAATTTATCTCGAACATTTGACATTTTTTCAATCTATTACGCACCGGGCTTCTAACATGATATATCGAGGCCATACACTTTATTCAAGGCTAAGCTAAAGGTTCAAATTCAAAAAATCAGCTAACAACTGTTATTCTGTCAAATATCTGGTTCAAAAACAATATTTCTCAATTGAGTGTGTTTTTTGCTGTGAAATATCTGTTTATAGAGCTCAGCTAGTCGTTTTGTAAACATATTCCCTATTTGGAAATACAATAGTGGTGAAACAATGTTTTGAAAAATTTAGACTCATAAGGTGAAGACGAATGATGATGGTTTATAAACCTATTTTAAGAATTTCGTAAGTACGGGACTATATGCAAGAGTGAACTAGGAACTCAAGGTGGTTCATGAGGTACTTTCTTTTGAAGCATATTAATTATAGAATATCACTCAAGCAGGCTCACAACGCTAAGTTGTTTCATATGTTCTATATTACATACCTATGTGGATGTAAAAACAGTTTTTGACTTGTTTTGATGCAATTATATACGGTTTAGATTGAATAAGCCCCTGCTTCAGCTGTAAAGATATGCATACATAGCAGGAATCTTAGCTAGGTTATAGAGAACAGACTTTATATGAGAATTGAAACATACATATGGATGGTTACAGGTAATGTTCTTGGTATGCACTTGAGAACACTACTGTGTATATGTTCAATGCAAAGAGTCAAAATAGTGAATAATTATTCCTCTTTTGAATTCACAATATGTTTTAGAAAGCGGTAATCCTTGAAATATGAAGATTCTGTTCCTGGTACAATCACAGCGATATATATTAAATGTTGGGCACTTATTGTTTACATTATGTGATTATTGTTAACATTTTCTTTTCTCATCTTAACTGATTAGTCTTACTAACTCGAGAATGATATTTCCGTCGACAAATTTTCTGGTCGTTTTGTTATCGTTAAACTATGTTATCCTAAGTGAATCAATATTTTACAGTCATTCTACCATTTACAAGACTGTTGTTTCGACAGTTTGTTTGAGTTGCGTTTCATCAAAAGAGTTCTCGACATCTACCACCACTACTACAACCACATGGTTGAGTTCTTTCGAAACCACTTCGACTGAACCGATATCATCGGGGGCTACGATTGTTACTGTTGACGTCAAAGTTCCAGCACCAACTACTATTGCTGTTAGCACTAGTACAACCACCACTACTACCACATGGTTGAGTTCTTTTGAAACCACTTCGACTGAACCGATATCATCGGGGGCTACGATTGTTACTGTTGATGTCAAAGTTCCAACACCAACTACTATTGCTGTTAGCACTAGTACAACCACCACTACTACCACATGGTTGAGTTCTTTTGAAACCACTTCGACTGAACCGATATCATCGGGGGCTACGATTGTTACTGTTGATGTCAAAGTTCCAACACCAACTACTATTGCTGTTAGCACTAGTACAACCACCACTACTACCACATGGTTGAGTTCTTTTGAAACCACTTCGACTGAACCGATATCATCGGGGGCTACGATTGTTACTGTTGATGTCAAAGTTCCAATACCTTTATTAAGTTCTAGTTCTGTCGTCCAAAAAACAGCGTCTGTTCCAGTTTCCGCCACATCGGTAAGTTGTGTCTCCAGCTATTCGTCTTGTTCGATCACATTCTCTGATATTCGTACTTCTTCAACAGTTTCGTCTCAAAACTTAAATATATCAACATCATCCGTTTCATTCTTGGCTTCATTGTCAAGCACTTCATCAAATTCTGCGGTGAGTACATTTGCAAGTCATTATCACAATAAGACGGTGTCTAGTAGTTCATTAACAACAAAGTTTGAATTCACTTCTGAAACTTATACTTCGTCGATAAGTAGTGAGGTCTCTATTCTTACAGATGATATAATGAGCAACATTATAAGCACCTCAGCTGAAATTAAAACTGGTACCAACAACGAATATGAACCTGGGCCTTCAGTAAGTATATCAAGTATTCCAACTGAACTAGTGACTGAAACGTATGGGTCGTCCATTTCTGAAAATACTGTTCAACCAACTACAACTACAAGTACTTCGATTTTTTCAATTACAATTGAAAATGAAACAACTAAATCGTTGACATCATATTTAACAACGGTCACAGTAATCACCTTAACTTATACATCTGATCACTCTACATATCTGACTACGCAGGTGCTGGAATTATCCACTGCTGTCACTGCTGTCTCATTTACATCGAACGTCTCAAAGAGTTACGCAGAAGTTGGGGTTTCTCAATCTCTGTATGTTTTATCAAATTCCACAGCTGGGCCAAATTTCTTTATCCAGACTGATAATAGTGCTAAACTGCTAAATTCTGGAAAGGCACCGCTCTTCGCTGGTGCTTTTTTTCTGCTGTCTTTAGTGTATCTTTAGCGGACATGTCTGTTGATGTATTACTATGACTAACTACACAGATGGATTTAAATCTCTCTTAAGCTTTTCGTTAATTTTGTATACACATAATCTTGGATTTTTTACGTTTTTAATTAAATAACTTTAATCTTTGAACGCTGTAATCAACATTATTGTCGCATCTAATCATATAGTTTAGTCGAAAGGCTTTATATCTTAACATACTAAATCACCTGGAAATTTACAGAATTCTAATTTAATTGTAGATATGCTAAATGTAATCGTTAATTTTCAACCATTCTACAGCTGGTTTAGACTCAACGGCATTTTCATACTGCGTGCATGCATCATCAAAATTAAAAAAAAACTCCTAATTCGGACTAAACAATATAAGCCTGAATTGTTGTTACAAATACATCGGAAATTTGCTAGATCTATTTATAAAACATACATAGGTTTGAACAGCAGCTCTACAATCGTGATAATATTATACTTCAAAAATTGTTTGATGGCATGTCTACCTTTTTTGGGCTGCATATCAAAGTATCAGACACAATTGTGAGACGAGCTTTAACCACTTAGCTTTCAGATTTACAGATTGTTGCAATAAAGTAATTTTTATGGTTCCCGTTTCTGATCTTGTTGAGTTGTATTATGAATGGATACGTAAAATTGAAATCATAACAAACTGTGTTTCTGACATGCATGTTCAAGTTTTCTGATCTCAATTTGCACTCACGTAACAGAAATTCTATGCAAAGATTTGGGGTTATTTTCAAAACAAGTCTACTCATATTAGAATTTATTATAGCTTACATTGTGTTTGATAAATTAGGCAATATAATCCTCGACTTTGATATTTTGTTGTCACACTTAGTTTGAACAGGTTAATGAAGAAATGATATAAGTAAAGACCTCACTCCATATGTTTTATGATTTCAGCAGACTAGTTTCAGTAAACCATAATTCATTCAAAGAAAAATGAGGTTGTCACTATTTACAATAATCGTAGGTTCGTTGCATGTTCTATCTGTCATATGTATGTTGCTGGTTCATTTTTACTACTTATCATGATCAAATCAAATCTTAACATATTTAGCCGAGACAATTTTGACTTCTTGCGAAGCCTTACCGGAACCAACTACAGAGTCAACACCGTATTCATCACATACATACTCTTTCAATAGTGACGTTAACACCGCTTCATTAATAGTGACGTACTTTCGTGTCACGGAGTATGTTTCAGGTTGTACTACTATTCCATCTACAACGATAGATATAACGGAGATGATTGATTGAAAAATCTGAATAAAGACGACATTTTCTATTTATTTTTATATTATTTATTAGTTTGCTAACACCTGTTTAAATTTTTGCCCTGATAAAAATATTTTTGTAATTCAATAAGCTCAAGCAAGATCATGCGTTCATGGCCACTACACATATCAACAGTTCTCCGAAAGTATTTGATATTACCTGAACCTTTGTTAACAATTTCTGTAAACCATAAGACCAGAAATGAAATAAATAACTTAGTATCGATAACTACAGTTCTTTAAGGAAATCCGTTTCAGTAAATTGAATATACAATGTGTATGAGCCGCACGATGGGCTTCTTCCATAGGGATTATTTATCAAATATTGATATATAAGAAAGAGGACTTTGGTATTTTAATCTTCAGAAGGCTATGATATGAATATTAGTTTTAGATACAATCACCAATCCATTTTACTTTCTATTTCGAAATTATTTTTATTGGCTGATGAGGTCTAATAATTAAGACTAGGTAACAGGAAAGATATATTATGAGATAACCCCAAGCAATATGTGAAAACGTAAGTTTCAGTTCAATATTAAAAGTAAGCAATAAATATGTCAAGACAGAAAGTAACGAGATCTGCAAAAATTACTGAGAAGCAATAGAATTCTTTTTCAAAGTTATATCTTATATTTGGTAATAGTGACAAAACTGCGACGCATACAATTCGAGAAAACCCTAGACGTCGTATCTGTGAATGACGTAGTGCTCAATCGATAATTTGCCACCAAATTCAGAGCTGGCTGACTTGCCTAATTGTGAACTAAGCGTTATTGTTTCCTTCCATGAACTTGTAGGTAAGCAGTAGCACAAATTGCAGAAAGCATGAAATATACAACCAGCCTCTAAGATGTAATTAACTATATTGAAGAAAAATTGCTAACAATTCAACCGTTAAAGAATACACAGTGCGTCGCGTCGCATACTTAAGGCCAATAAATTTCACGTGACTCTGTGCTTGTAAATTGCTCATGATTATTTAACGTTTCTTTTTCTACTCTTCGATTACAAAAAAAACACAAGAAAAAACACAATAGACAATTTACTGTACATGATAAATAGTTTGAAAGCAATAACGTTAACGATGTCCAATAAAGTCACACTAAGACAGTCGATGTTTTCATTATCATCCAATGTTCCACCAGGTCCACAATCTGGGGTTTCAACGGCAAGACAATCAGGTAAATGTGCAAATTGTACATGTTCGCCTGGTTTGTTATCAAGACAAAATAGAAGATCGTCAATTTTTCTTAAGCAATATTCGTCGTCTAGAAAAAGCTCAGAATCGCTGTCGCCAAGGAGAGCGTCATCTGCGGAATCAGTATACAGTTCTGATACACTGTGTTTAACGAAAAATGTCAACACAACAGAACGATTAGTTTCATTAAGAAATTTAATGAAGAAAAATGATTTAGGAGTTTATATTGTTCCCAGTGAAGACGAACATCAGAGTGAATATGTTTCGCTGGCCGATCAAAGAAGAAGTTTTATTTCCGGTTTTACTGGATCAGCAGGGATTGCAATCATAACTAGAGATGTCTTAAACTTCAATGAAATACCAGAAGGTAAAAGTGCTTTAAGTACTGATGGAAGATATTTCAATCAAGCAAGCCAAGAGCTAGATTACAACTGGCTGTTGTTGAAACAGGGTGCTAAAAACGAACCAACATGGCAAGCATGGTCTGTAAATGAAGCTATTGAAATGTCCTTAGGCTCGGGTGGGAAACTAGTCAAAATAGGTATTGATCCAAAACTAATAACATACAGAGAAGTTCAAAATTTTGAGAAAATTATATCTCAAAAAACTGACGGTGCGGATAATAAGGCAAAAGTTGAACTAATTGCCGTCAAAAATAATTTAATTGATGAAATTTGGGGTGATTTTGAAGAAGTTCCAAAAAGGTTGTTAAATAAAATCAGTTTGTTATCTAACGAATATAATGGGGAAATTTTTAAATCAAAACATGAAAGATTAAAAGTTGAATTAAAAAAAGAAAATTCAGAAACAATACTGATTTCTGCACTGGATGAAATTGCATGGTTTTTAAATTTGAGAGGTTCAGATATCATATACAACCCAGTCTTTTACTGTTATTTATATATAAATTCCGAAGAAATTCTATTATTTACAGATAATGATATTTCAAATGACATCTCGAAATATCTGAAAGAGAACAGTATTTCAGTTAAGCCGTACTCAGAAGTGTGGAAGATTTTGTCGGAATCAACAAATCTACTAAAGATTAACAAAAAAACAGTATTAATTTCGGAGAACTCGTCGTGGGAGATTATTAGAAATTTGAATAACTGTGAATTTAAACAAATTCAATCGCCAATTGAATTATTCAAAAGTGTTAAAAATGAAACAGAAATTAAAAACTACAAAATATCACAAAAGAAAGATGCAATCGCTCTAACACAATTCTTTGCCTGGCTGGAGAATAAATTAATTAAAGAAGACTCATTGATTGATGAAATTACAGCTGCTGATAAACTAGTCGAATTTCGTATTTTGCAAAAAAACTATATTGGAAATTCTTTTGAAACTATCAGCTCCACAGGAGCGAATTCGTCGGTTATACATTATTCACCTTCAAGAGAAAACTGCTCAATGATCGATCCATCAAAGATATATTTATGTGATTCAGGATCTCAGTTCAAAGAGGGAACAACAGATATCACGAGAACGTTTCATTTTTCCAACCCTACGCAAGAAGAAATTGACAACTATACTCTAGTTCTAAAAGGTAACTTGGCCTTGGAAAACATTGTTTTTCCAGAAGGTTCAAATGGGTACATGCTAGACGTAATTGCAAGACAATTTCTTTGGTCAAAGGGGTTGGATTATAGACATGGAACAGGTCATGGAGTTGGTTCGTATTTGAACGTTCATGAAGGACCAATTGGAATTTCAACGAAACTAAACTTGACGAAGTATCCCCTTGAAAAAGGCAATATAATAACGAATGAACCTGGCTACTACGAGGATGGTAAATACGGTATAAGAATTGAAAATGACCTGCTTGTTAAAGGAACTGAGAATCTGAAATTTGGCGACAAGGCTTTTTTGAAGTTTGAAAACCTTACACTAGTTCCGTACTGCAAGAAATTGATCAATTGTAAATTATTATCAAGTGAGGAAAAAACTTGGATTAATGACTATCATTCCAAGATATGGGAGACAATTGGGAGCGAATTAGAAAAAGGCAGTTTAGAGTACAATTGGTTAAGAAGAGAGACTGCGAAATTGTGATTTCATGCTTTACGCTCTCCATATATCGTGTTGTGTTGTGTGTGTCCGTCCCATCTCTTATAGTGTAATAAATAATCATCATCTATCCATCCTTCTTGAATCTTAATATGTTACCCAAACCAGTCTCGGATCCGCATCGCTTAGATAATCACCGGGATATGATTTTCTTGCTGACTTTGTAACGTTTTCTGATTGGCCTTATTTAGCATTTCCTTTTCCGGGGGGGAGTCATATTGTTTACCCGGACAAGCGTGAACCTTTGTAAGGGAGTAGTCATTTTTTTTAGTTATTAGACAGACACTTTCTTAGTTTATTGATCTTTAAGCACCAGTGAATCAATTTGTTAAAATGTCAAGAATAATACCTAGAGTGAATTCGAATTTTAAGAATTTATATAGCAAGTCTCTTGTTAGGCTGTTGTCAGACAATAGCTCTTCTTCGAAGAGATTTTTACAAATAGGCCCATTAGCCAACAACAACCCAAGTTATGTGCCATACAATTACGAAATCCCATTGATGAGCCAGGAAAATAAACGTATACCACCAAAAGAGCTGGAGGACGAAAAATGGGAAAAACACTCGTTACCCTCAAGAAGTTTTAGTGATGTTATCGCTAAGAAGAAAAAGACATTGGCACCAGCACCGGCTGATTTGGTGCCAGAAAGCCAACCACAAAAAGCTACAGTGTTGCAGCCAGTTTCGAATTCTTTGCCTGCGTCACCAGCTAAAAAGGTGAGAAGAAAATTGAAACCACGAATGGCTTTGCTGACGTTGTCACCAAACGCCCTGTCACATTTAAAATCTTTACTGGATCAACCGGTCCCACAGTTGATAAGAATAGGTGTCAGAAATCGAGGATGTTCAGGATTGTCATACAACTTGGAATATATTACAAAACCAGATAAGTTTGACGAGATTATCGAACAAGATGGTGTCAAAGTTATAATTGATTCTAAAGCCCTATTCAGCATAGTTGGTTCAGAAATGGACTGGATTGACGATAAACTATCTTCAAGATTTATTTTCAAAAATCCAAATTCAAAAGGCACTTGCGGTTGTGGTGAGTCGTTCATGGTTTAGAGAAATTGTTTACTTCATTACAGTGCATAATAGTTTATTTATTATTTATAGGTTAGGGTTTTTTATTTATTTTAAGTGGTTAAATGGTTAGACAATTTGTAGCTTACTCTTTTTTAATGTGTAGCTCAAAGTGTCTCTAACTGCGAAAAAAAGTTTTGAAGATTAACAGGAGCAACAGCCCATGAACAGTTGGCAATACGAGTAATAAAACTTGCTTATCTTGGTATAAACTCTGTAGAAGTTGTGAATATTACAAAATGAATAGTTCGTTTAACCAATGATAAGCACAGAAGACACATTTTGGAACCCAGCTCAATATCATGGATGTGCTATATGGAATTACCCACTACTCACTTGATCCTCAAGAATTACAATCGAACCAGAAGAATTCAAGAGATTTCAAAGATATCTGATTCATTTTACTACCACTTTGAAGAAATCAAAAGTTCATCTGATTGTTTTGAAATTTGATGTTATATGTCCAGTATTTTTCGAAATTTGAAAAAAAACAGGTTTCATCAAATACTCGTTGGCTAAACATATATAAACGGTTTGTATTGTCAAGTCGATTAATTACCTTGGAGAGTAGACAGCATGTGTTCTGTCTTGGTATATTTGAAGGTTGTCATGACAATTTAATCCACCGTTCAAATAATGTAGTTCTTCTATCTTTGTGCCTAATACGATATTACACAAAATCGAATTATTTTGAATTTGTGTAACTTTCTAACAAAATCCAATCATTCATATTTCCAAAAAATTTACATTTATGTTTTCTTAGAATACTCTTTCTAACCTTGAAAACACACAAAGACTCATTTCTACAATTTACTCTTCTAGAATGTTTTTAAAACCTTTTTTATTATCTACAACTTTACTATCAAGCACTGCTTTTGGTTTAAGCGCTGCCCCAGAAATTTTAACTAATCCAAAAGACATTGTGTTAAGAGCTGATTTTCCTTCAGGTTTTAGCCAAAATGTTGTTGGTGTTGTTCAGTTTTATTCGTTGGACGGAGTAGCAAAAGTTCATGTAGATGTTACTGGTTTACCAAAAAATGAAGGTATATTTTACTATCACATTCATGAAAATTCAATCCCAGAAAACGGTGATTGTGAAGCTGCAGGAAAGCATTTCAATCCTTATAGTGCTGCAGTTGATTGTAATGCACAAAGTGATGATAGTTATTGTCAAATCGGTGATTTAAGTGGTAAGCATGGCTACATCAATACTACCTGCTTTGAAACCTATTATCACGATCCATATCTTTCTTTTGATCCATCTTCACCAGCATATATCGGTGGCAAGTCAATCGTTATCCACAAAGAGAACTTGGAGCGTTTAGCTTGTGCTAATATTGGCCCATCTTACTCTCCAGATGATTTGTTATACTTGGATGAAGAATCAGAAGCTGAAATAGTTCATCAATTTGAAATCGATAGTGCTGAAGATCCATCCAAAATTAATCTATTAATCGAAAATGAAGAAGAATCGGATTCAGAAGAAGTGGAAGAATCTCAAATAGTTGACCGTCGTGATGAAACTAATTCAGCCAGTGAAGAAAATGAATTAAACTCTGAAGAACCAGTAGAGGAACAGGAAGAGCCATATACTCAAGAAGAAAATGAAGAAGAATTCGAAGAATATGAAGAGGAAGATGATTTTTCTGAGGATGAATATGAAACTAAACTAGGCAATTCAACTTTAGGAAATTCAACAAACTCATCTGCTCCATATAATGCTACAGGTGAAACTTCTTCGGAAAATTTTGCCGTTGGTGGTTTTTCAGATTATACTCTTTTTTCATCGTCTGCGATTTTGGCCTCAATTCTTGCTTTACTCTTCTGATGATTAAGAGACCTATTGAAATTCAAAAGTTGTTAAAACGCTTCAATTTCCCATCTATTTATTTATTAGTATTATTTTATCAGCTTATTTATATTAATGTATAGAGCTAGATTTCCAAACTTAGTATTTATCCATTACACATTTCTATAATAATAATATTCTTTATTGTAAAATTTAAAATTGTTTAAGAGATTATCCAACTTGTTTTCAGTAAATGTTAAATGATGATATAAAGGTATGTCGCAAACCCATTTTCTGACATTTTATTTGGAGAACAGGGCTTCGTAACCACGGTACACCCACATTGATTTCCTATTGTACCACGGCAAACTTGATGACCCCCTCTGTAGCTAAGGGTGATAGCAAAGAAGTTTATGGCT
Organism: Wickerhamomyces kurtzmanii; assembly: GCA_030572875.1. NCBI lineage: Eukaryota > Fungi > Ascomycota > Saccharomycetes > Phaffomycetales > Wickerhamomycetaceae > Wickerhamomyces > Wickerhamomyces kurtzmanii. Next base: position 18,646 of record JAJMCJ010000031.1, on the reverse strand, counting down.
ATTAAAGGACCGAAATTCTTTTGTTTTCTTATTCTAATATCAAGTTAAAACCTTTTATGAATTGTTTTATCAACTTAATATCGTGCTGAATTTGTTTTTGACAGAATGGTTAAAGTTGAAGGTTTCAAATCATCTCCGTATTTTGAGCAAATCTCAAAATCACTAAGAGAAAATGAAGGCTTGAAAAAATCTACTATTCAACAAGTGAGTTGAGACTATTGGGAATCATTGAATTTAATTATAGATACTAACGAGTTTAACTATCAGACGGATGCAGTTATTGTTTTCCAATTGAAGAACAAAGCTGGTAAATCACAATCCTGGACGTTAGACTTGAAAGATAAAGGTACACTAGAAATTGGCGAGAAAACAGAAAAGCCAGACATTGTAATTGGGTTGTCTGATCTAGATTTCAAGAAATTGGTTTTAGGGAAATCCAATGCTCAGAAACTATTTATGAATGGGAAATTGAAAGTTAAGGGAAACGTAATGAAAGCGGCCAATATTGAAAATATTTTGAAAGCTGCCAGTCCCGTCAAGGCAAAATTATAATTTAGGATAGGCTATTGTATTGTTGCTAACTATGGTTATGTTTATGTGAAAACGGAATTGTTTCTTTTGATGATTTGTATAGGTTTTTGTACCATGTTTATGTTTTAGTATTCATGTAGGGTGTGCCATACCACAACAACCCCTGCCCATTGTAGAGCGAGACTCTGAACAGATTGATACAATCTCGACAAATACGTCCTCGATGAATATGGTATACCCCAGATTCCATACTCGAAATGGAGGAACGTCAATAGTTGAGCTAGTTCAGTGGTACTAACCAACACTATAGACAAAAACACACAGTGCCAGTACGAATTCTTTCTGCTACGGGGAAATGTCCAAAACGCCATTAGATTTAGGTAGATGATATGGCAAACAAGATACACTTGATGAGAAATAGCTGTTTCACGGTGTTTGGAAGAGTACGGAGAAAGAGCTCCGCTTATCAGCAATGCAACAAGTTTGTATCGACAGGGAGGTTTTTTCTTTTCGTTGACTTGGTTAGATTACTAGAGAAGTCACGTCTTTCAACTCGCTCTTTCTTTAGTCAGTCATAGCCTATAGAGTGTATTGAATTAATTATTAAAGTTATTCAACACCCAGTTTGAATGCATAGTAGCCTAGAATTTCCATTCAACGCGATTACAGTGATTTCTGAGTCATATTATGAATATCGCATGTGACTAACCAATGGCGTAACTAATTAAAACGAAAAAAATGAGAAAAATAACTCAATCGATTCATCTATCGAAAAATTTTCACTGATAATAGATACAGAATAAAAGCATTTAACTGGCTATATGTTGTAATCTTTTTCGATGAGGGCTAAATATACATAATATAACGGGATCATTATATGGGTTAATTAATTAATTGTACAAAAAGAAATTCTTTGCCGCCCACATGAAAAGAGGAAAAAAAGATTCCCATTCATTGAACCCATCTGGTTGGATAATAATTAGCATTCTGTTCAATGGAAATAGACAAATCTGTATAGTATTGAACAACAAATTGATTAACTAATAACCGCCTCGTTTTGTAGGTAAATTGTCAGCGGCATACTCTTTCTAATAGCAAGCGATGAGAAAAACTGAAAGAATTACGGCAACAGTTCATGTTTAGGAGGGATGCGTCCACCGTAGTGGACATAGGTTATGAGCATAAGCCGAGACGCATCGCATAATCCTAGGATATGAGCAGGTTGGTGGGTTTTCACCACCATGTGAACAGGCTCATTAAAGACACTTAGTGTTGTGTGTTTATCTTGCGAATCTAAATTTATTTTAGTATAAATACAAGGTTGATTTTCGTAATAATTTTTTCCAAAACACAGTTAATATGAGATGTAAGTTGAGATTATTTTACTGGTATAGTTAATATTTTTGATATTGATTTACTAAAGCTAAGGATAATCACAGATACATAGTGTCTCTTTATTATATAACTGTTATCAAACCTGTTTACAAGCGCCAAAGCTTTTTCGCATTGAAATGTCACTAAGTCCTCCCGACATCGGCACATTGTCGATTTCCAGTGTTGTTTCTGACTATGTTTCAGTTCCGTTTGCTGGGAAAGTCAAACAGATGGAATCCGTCATGGATCTGCTCGATAGATCTGGGTTCATTCCTGAGTTGCTGATCGAGTCAGAAACGAGATGGTTTTACGAATCGTTGAATATCGATGACGTGTATTTTGCAAGAGAGTCCGTTGAAGGGATTGTTTCCCACATTCACGCTTTGTATTCTGCAAAATTAGACGCTTTCTCAAGAGGGGACTTCAAAACTCCATTCATTCATCACAAAAGAGAAGCCGATGATCACGCTGTTTATTTTGATACTTCGATTCCAGGCACTGAAGAGTATCTCACAACTCAGTACGAACGGAAAATTGATGATTTATATCTCGATACAAACGAGTCCTACAGAGTTGAGAGTTTTAGAGCTCCACTAAACTTGAACTATAACGATCAGTTTGCCAACAATGAAACTGACAAAATCGACCAAAATGTCAGATGTCATTTTGTTTATAAGACAAATTTTGACAAGTACGATGGCAAGTCAGACGAATTATCGAAAATCAGTGATAAAACTTTTTACAAAATTTCTAGTGAGAATACTAAAAATTTGTACTCAGGAGTTATAAAAGAAGTCTTACGCCAGTCAGGACCTGTGATTAATCAATTCAGTGTTGAAAACTCTGATGAATTTAGAATTATAATCGGGTACAAAAAGAACACTTCAAATCGTTACTATAGTGCATTAACGACGTTGTACAACTATTATAAATTATACCCCTCAAGAAAGTATGTTGAGCAGTTTGCTAACGGTGTTACTATAATCTCAATTTATTTGATTCCAGGTTTAGACTCCAATCCACTGTCTATTCATCAAGTTTTGAAAGAAGCATCTTTATTGTATTCAATTCCTCACAATTATTTTTATGAAAGCTTTGCAAGTAACGAGTTTTCCTTACAAGAAAGTATTTATGCCCACTGTGGTGTAATCTTTGTTACCCATTTCTTGAACAGATTAGGTAAAGAGTACAGTAGTTTGTTAGGTCTGTTAGATCCAACAAAATCATCAGAAGTTGCGGAAGTTTTAACAAATCTGAAAAAGAGATTAAAGTCTGAAACATATACTCAAACTTTCATTTTTGAAGTCTTCAACAAACATAAATCAATAATCTCAAAATTATACAGAACATTTGCTGATGTTCATTATGTCCAATCAAAATTTGAAAAAACTTTATCGTATCAAAGATTGTCTCAAATTTCACCTTTTAAAAGTGACAAAGACTTTGAGGATTTATTAATTAGATCGGCATCAGAGACCGATGCATCTGTTTTAAGAGCCTTATACATTTTTAACAAATCTGTTTTGAAAACCAATTTCTATCTACCTTCAAAAGTTGCAATTTCATTCAGATTAGATCCTTCATTTTTACCGAAATCTGAATATCCTGACACACCATTTGGTATGTTCTTTGTTGTCGGCTCAGACTTTAGAGGTTTCCATATTAGATTTAGGGATATTGCAAGGGGTGGTATTCGTGTTGTTAAATCAAGATCATCTGATGCTTATGATATTAATGTTAGAAATCTTTTCGATGAAAATTATAATTTGGCTTCTACACAACAAAGAAAAAACAAAGATATTGTTGAAGGTGGATCTAAAGGTGTTATATTGCTAGATTTATCTGCTCAAGATCGTCCACAAGCGTCATTTGAGAAATACATTGATGCTTTAATTGATTTATTAATAAAACCTTCCAAAAACATCGAATATAACAATATTGTTGATTTATATAACAAAGAGGAAGTTCTATTTTGTGGTCCCGATGAAGGCACTGCAGGTTATGTAGATTGGGCCTGCTTTCATGCTAGAGATAGAGGTGCCCCATGGTGGAAATCTTTTTTCACTGGTAAAGAATTTGGTGGTATTCCACATGATGAGTATGGTATGACTTCATTATCAGTTCGTGCTTATGTTGAAACTATATACGATAAGCTGAATTTAAATGAGAAAAAAGTCACAAAATTTCAAACTGGTGGTCCAGATGGTGATCTAGGATCAAATGAAATTTTACTATCTACACCAAATGAATTTTATGTTGCTATTGTCGATGGCTCAGGTGTTTTAGCTGATCCAAATGGTATTGACAAAGAAGAATTGGTTCGATTAGCGAAAGAGAGATCAATGGTTTTAAACTTCAATAAAGAAAAACTTTCAAATGAAGGATTTTTTGTTTCTGTTGATGATATTGACTCAAAATTACCAAACGGAGATCTCATCGCCAACGGAACGTCCTTTAGAAACACTTTCCATAATCAATTAGCTCATTATTTTAAACATGTTGATTTGTTTGTTCCATGCGGTGGTCGTCCTGCATCAATCGACGAATCAAACTTTAAGAAATTTATCGATGAAAATGGCAAACCTATTATTGATTATATTGTTGAAGGTGCAAACTTATTCATTACACAAGGGGCCAAAATTGAGCTAGAAAAAGCTGGTGTCATATTATACAAAGATGCTTCTGCAAACAAAGGGGGTGTTACTTCATCATCATTGGAAGTATTAGCATCATTAGCATTAAGCGACGATGATTTCATAAACAAAATGAAATCTGGAACCGACTTTTATAAAGAATACGTCCTGGAAGTTCAGAACAAAATTGTCAAAAATGCTAATCTGGAAGCTGAAGGATTATGGAAGCTAAAAGATGTGGGTTATTTAAGCATATTGTCAGATAAACTGTCTATTGAAATCAATAATATTGCTGATTCTCTATCTGAATCAGAGTTTTACAATGATGATGTTGTATTTAGAAACTCTGTTCTGAAATACTCACTACCAAAGATATTAGTAAAGGAAATTGGATTTGATACTATATTGAACAGATTATCTGAAACCTACCTAAGAAGATTATTTGCTACTACAATTGCTAGTGAATTCATTTACAATTACGGTATTGATTCTAATCCAGCAAAATTCTTAACTTTTATTTCTGCTCTGAAAAAGAGATTACAGAAGTAGTTTTATTACCGGGTCTGATTGTCTTTAGTTTTATGTATAATGTTTATTTTAAATATTTTGTTTTAGATTTGTAGTTGGTCTACCTCCGTTCATTTTTTCGTGGAAGTATTTCAGTATTTGTTATTCAGATCATTTCATGTGTCATTTTGCACGTATTCTTGTTCTAGGCTAAAACTGGTCAGCATCAAAAGAGTACTTTGATTTCCCAGAAAAAAAAGGTGAATGCCAAAAAAACAATATTTCATAGATATAAGGTTGAATAGGAATATAGGCAGTTCATAAAAAACTATATTATATTATTTAATAACACTTGAAGTGAAGCTATTAAATAGTATGTTAATTCAACAAATCACGTGACGAATATTCACGTGAAATCTTATCGGAACTAATAGAAGGCTTCTTTATCTACGCGATGAGTTTAGTACGTAAGATCGAGAATATTTAAGCACAATATATCTAAACTTTAGTATAAACAGAGACTGGCATTAACGCACATTTTTTTTGTTAAGTGCTTTACTTTTTTCATAGAAGGAACCATTAATATTATTTTTAAAAGGTAAATTAATACCTGCAAATTAAAGTGGCGGTACTCATAAACTATTACAAATATAACATATACTGAGAACGCATTTATAAATGGCCACTCAGTGGATGCCTCAAAACCTTCAAAAGAGGTTATTGCTCTACATATTACAACAACTGTCTCTTTTTTCTGAGATAGATTTATCTAATTTGGATGTCTCGTTAGGTTCAAATAGTCAAGTCAAATTAAGAGATGTCGAATTAGATTCAGATAATTTTCAAATACCAGGAATTTTTCTGAGGAATGGAAATATTCAGAATCTAGAATTGACACTTAATGTCAGTGGTGGTGTAAATATTGAAGGGGACAGTATTGACATCACAATAGCCCCTGCACCACTGAATAATAATTTAACAAATGAAAAAGGCAAGTTTTCTTTAGCACAAAGCACAGTTGATCTTGCAAACAGTATCATGCTAGCTCAGGATGATGATTTAGATCTGGTTGATAATATTTTGCCAGAACCAAAAGTTGAAGCTCCTTCGATTGAACCATCGACAATAAACTCTAACACAAATTCGACTTTAAATAACGTAATGAGTAAAGCAGTCGAAATGGCATTAGCAAGATTGCAAGTTTCATTGACAAATATTAAAGTGAAGATTGTATCTGATTTATCAACCATTGAAGTCCAAATAGGTCGCATAAGTTTTAACACAGAAGATGGTATAAGGAACGTTATTATTAAGGATATCGATTTCATTTTACTTAAACCTGAAACAGAAATTGGCGAACGAGATGATTCAGACTCTGATTTTCAAGGATCAGAGTCCTCAGATGAGGATAATGATGATATGATGTCGTCCTCTATATTGGAGAGACCGACAGATCCTGAACTAGGTGAAAGCTTGGTATACTCAAAAGAAGAAGCGAGTTCAATCTATATGAGTGCAACATCAAATGTTCTCAAATCAAAAATGAATGACCAGAAGAAGCTTCCTCACATACTGTTTATCAACGAAATCAAATTTTCTTTTGAAGGATTATCAAATATTGAGAATTTATGTATCGATGTTGATGAAGTAAAGATTGCAGCTATTCCTTTACCAACTGCACTAGTATCAATATTTGATTCCCTCTCTAGACTGTCGTCCAAATCAATCAATCGTAGCACTAGTCTTAACTCGAAACTGAACAGTCAAAGAGAATCTCAAAACAGATCAGAAGAACAAAGTTTGTTTTCAAGCGTAAGGCTAAAGGAACTAATAATCAATTTCACATCAGCTTTATTACCAAAGGGGAAGTTTACTAGGCCAAAAAATATGAGAATAGTCTCTAAGGGGATTCAGATTATAAAGAAGAACTTGAACTTGATGTATGGCAGTGTTGAAGATTTCAAAATAATTGAAAATGAAAATGATAAGGTGCTCGAATTTCTCAATGATACTGAAAATAAGGGACCAGATATAAGATTTGAAACGCTGAATAATAGTAATGAAACCACTATTTTGTCGTCAAAGTCCTCAATTGTCAAGATTGATGAAAAAAGTTTATCCATTTTACTGACTTTGAGCTACAAGTTGCCATCGGTTTTCGAATCTTTAGCAAAATTTACAGGAGGTCAACCAAGACCCAAAAAGCAATCTCAGCTAATAATCCAAACTGCGTTAAACAAGACAACCATTAGGACCAATGATTCTAAAATGATAAAATTAACTGTTTATCCAATTTCGTACAATTCCCTCAAAAACACTTTGAATATTAACAAGATTTTACTTAGTTCAGTTGATAGTGATGATTCTGAAGACATAATACTGACTATTACAAAATTCAACATGATGAGATTTCAAGTTGAGAAACAAATCAAATCCTTCGATAACAATAATCATGAAATAGTTTTAACAACACCTTTAATTCTGAATATGGAGTCTATTGACTTGAGCCATGATTTTTCAAAATTACTAGAACTTTCAAAAGAAGTTTCTTCTTTTATTGGAAGATTGCCTATTCAATCGAATGAGCTTATTAAAAAGAAAGTAAGAATGGGCAGTACCAGTTTCTATCAGTCGAAACAATCAGTAAATCTACAGGTATGTTTGAAGCAGCTGAAATTTAAAGTCAAAGAGGTAGGCAAAGTGTTTGGATCATTTGAAGGCTATTTCAATAATGTATGTGTTATATCATTTAAAGAGGGTTACATACAAATTTATTCAATGGACTGTTCTGCTGGTAGAAAAATTGGATTGATTTATGAAAAGCTTGTTGAAATTGTTAATCCAGATGATAAAAGCTCTCCAATTGTGTTGGTTAAATTCAAAAACACAAGAAATATTAGCGTTTCACTAAAAAATTTATCGATTGACTACCATACTAAATGGTTATCAATGTTTGATTCACAAACATCGAAAGACGAAAATGTCATTATTAAAGCCACTTCAGAGAATGATGTTAAAAAATCCATTGATTTTAAAGTCGAAATTAAATCTACATTAGTTGACTGTGTTATTGGGCTGAATCCAGGAAGATTGAACTGTAAAAGTAATCTGGTGGTCCTTAAAGGAAATATAGATATTACAATAACAAATGAAATAGCCATAAAATCGTCATTAAGGTCAGTTTCTTTACTGTTAATTGATGATGTAAAGAATATTCTAAGTGTTTCAGAGTCACGGAAGTTCAAAAGCTTCAAAAATAGACCATCTTGGAGTCAAGTATCATTTTTATTGAGCAGAGGTTTTGTTTTAGTTGCAAACATCAATAACATTTATTTGAATATGACGATAAACAATCAAGAAAAACTAATGAATACAAAAACTTCCCCAAGCTCACTGATTGATATTGATATTAATTCAGATGAATGGAATCTCGAATTATGCGCGGATTCAGCTCAATGTCTAATACAACTATTCAATGACCTAAAACAACCTGTTAGTATCAACAACGAGTTCAAATACAGGTCGAAGAGCGTTAACTTAATTGATGTCTTTTTAGGAGTTGAGGAAAGTGCTTTTCAAACTCAAGAAGCAACGAATACTAAATTGACAACCACAGACTCGAATCCCGAACCTCTTAATTTTGTTGAATATTTTTACGACAACGAGGAGAATGAACAGGCTCTATCAGATACGCGAGAAGATATCAATACATCAAAGGCAGACTTACTGTTGGAGAAAAAACTAAATGAGCTTGCTGTCAGTGACTCTCTGACTGATAATCCGTATTATACCAAAAATATCAACCCTTTTGACTCAAAATCTGAGAAGTCAAATGACTCAGAATTGTTGTTCAATGATTCACATTTTGACGATGAATCAAATGCAGAAGCATTCATTGCAAAGATTCATCCGATGTCCTTATCCCTTGGTATTTCTAAAGTTTCATTGAAATTGTATGATGGATACGACTGGAAATACACCAGAAAAACGATTGGTAATGCTGTTAAAAGAATAGAAGCAAGAGTCACCGAAGAGTTTAACAAACGATCGTTAAATTCAGGAGCTTCAACTAAAATCATAATCAACAATGGGAATAATCCTGCACTAATATCTAGTGATCAAAACACCACAGAGGATTACAGTAACAATGATAATGAAAGTGAGCAAGATAATGATGACATTATTGAAGAAACATTATTTGATTCCATCCATGTCTCATTGCCATTAGCAATGGACCCATCGAGCTTAACAAAAGGAATCAATTTGAAAATAAATAATGAAACCGAAAGTAGTTCTGGGATTGAAGTTGGTAAAAATAATCTCAAAAAGTTGAAATTGCGTCGTTCAAAATTTCATAAAGTTTTAGTTGAACTTAATGACCTTAATTTTAATACTACAATTTATACAAACAATGATCCTTTGAAAAATCCAACGAACGATCCAAATGCAGAAACCCTCAATTCAATCAACTTGAAAGTGACTGATTTTGAAATTATTGATAATGTTCCGACGTCGACATGGAACAAGTTTGTTACCAGAATGAAAGACGTAGAAAGTGAAGTTGGCTCATCCATGCTTGTGTTGAACATCAAAACAGTGAGACCAATACCATCACTTGCTGCGACAGAATTGGTTGTGACAACATCTGTGTTACCATTGAGATTACATGTTGATCAAGATACTTTAGAGTTCTTGATAAGATTTGGTGAATTTAAAGATGTACGATTCAATTTGATTGATGAGTTTGATGATATAATTTATATTCAGAAATTCTCAATTAATGCTGTTCATATCAAATTAGACTACAAGCCTAAAAAAATTGACTATGCCGGTCTGAGATCAGGCCATACGACAGAGTTCATGAACTTTTTCATTCTTGATGAAGCTGATATGATCTTGAAAAAAATTGTACTTTATGGCGTTTCAGGCTTTCCAAAACTAGGCATTTTATTAAATGGCCTGTGGATGCCCGACATCAAGTCTACTCAATTAAGTGGCGTCTTGTCTGGGTTGGCACCCGTCAGATCGCTCATTAAAATCGGATCTGGTGTCAAGGATTTAGTTATAGTTCCTGTGAATGAATATCGTAAAGATGGTAGGCTCGTAAGAAGCCTGCAAAAGGGAGCTTATGTTTTTGCAAAGACTACAACAAATGAGCTGCTAAAATTTGGGGTCAAGCTAGCCGCTGGTACTCAGACACTGTTAGAGAATGCTGAAGAGGCGTTAGGAGGTGCTGGATCATCAGCAAGGTTACCAAATGATTTTACAGTTTCGAGAATACTATCCCAAGAAAGCTTTGATGAGGAAGATGAAGATGAAGGATCTCAATATGACAATTTGGTTGCATCGCAGTTATTAGGCAGGGGATCTTTATCGGTTGCGTCCTTGCAAAGATCCATTTACAAACCATCTTTAGAGTCTTTCAGCGAACATAACATGGAGTCATCGCTAGTCTCACCTCCTAGAAGAAAATACAAATCGACACAAAAAAAGAAAAACCGTCTGAATGAGGATTTTGACCAAGATTATGATGCTCTACGGGATGATGAATATGATGAATTCCAAAAGACAGTTAGTCTGTATGCAAATCAGCCAGTTAATGTTAAGGACGGCTTTACTTCAGCTTATGGGAGTTTGGGACGTAACTTGAATGTGGCAAAGAATGCGGTCGTGAATTTGAGTTCTGAAGTTTCTGAAAGTGGTAGTATCCACGATACTGCAATTGCTATTGCAAAAGCAACTCCTGTCGCTGTAATTCGCCCAATGATTGGAGCTACAGAAGCTTTCTCAAGGGCTTTATTAGGTGTAACAAACCAGCTAGATCCTGAACAAAGAAAATATTCAGAAGATAAGTACAAAAAGATCCCGAACTAAATTTAAGCTTAAGTTTTGTGCAAGAGTATTTCGAAGTTCCAGTTTCCAGTTTGTTCTTGCTTCGAAAAAAAAATCGGTTTGTGTTATTCCATCATAAATTGACGATGGAGTAATATACGTTTAATTAAAATTTAAAGTTTTTCTTGTTTTGTTTAGTCATGATGTACCACTTAATAGTAACATAGTTTTTGGAATTTTCAGTGGAAAATCATTGATATTTAATATTTATGTATTTGCGGATTTCTGTTCTACAGAAATTGCTATCTAACCAGATACTTATAGCTATATATAGACTTGGGCGTTGAGAAGACATACTAAAAAAAACGTAGACGTACTATTGCTGACACATGTAGGCGATAAATGTCTAAATAGAGAAATATTTGGGTTGTTGATTTTTATTAGTTCCGGAAAATATATATATACATATATATACAGTTTGGACTGGAAATGGAGAGTTGGTTAGGTTCGAGAGATTCGCGCTGTGCATTAGGTAAACAAATGCTGCAGGTGAATGCATGCATCTTAAGCAATTTTAAGGTACAGAGTTAGATCCGTAACAGAGTAACCAGAAGAACGTGAAATACCAGATTGGTGGTATCTATAGGTTAACATAACGAACTTCTTTACAAAGTTTGTGTTGTTTTGCTGTACTGCTTATATACGTTTGAGTATCGGTTATAATACAAATATACTAAGAGCGAGCAGAAGCAAAAAAAAGGTAAAATTTCAAGCCGTAGACTAGATTGTACAGCCGTATATACGAAAAGGAGAAATTTATTTAAAGCCGTTGGAAACAGGTACATTTTTTCCACATCCCTGTTAAGTGACATGTAGCAGAGATTAGAGTCAGTCAGTGAGTCAAATGGTTACGCAAGGGTTGGTTTGAGGCCGTTGATTGAAATTATTCGTCAACAAAGTGAATGTGCGCCAACCTAAAGATTAACTCTCTTATGCCGTTTTGAACTTGAACTTTAATCTCCATTTAGCATGAGGCCTCTTTAGACTTTCTTCTAATTGTAGAAACTCGTATTTAAGTGGTGGTATTACTGTTTGGAATAGAGACTCGCTGAATTTCCTCGAACTGGACAGCGTAGAGCTCAATGTTGAATTAAGAAGTTTCCAGATGTACGAGATTGGTGAAAAATTAGGCATGTAGATTTGTATATAGGACTTCGGCCTACAACTCCAAGCACTTCTACTTTTCAGTTCCTTTGTATATGAACTCTATCTTGATCTTGATCCGCTACCTGGTTTCCTTAGCGATGAAAGCTGGATAATACATCCAATCACGATCAGGAATCCTGGTCTTCACTTACTCAGCACATCCATGATTGAGTACTCTCTCAAAAGTTGCGCTCAAAAGCCTACCACCCCAGAGTACACATAAAGCCAAGTACAACAGTGCTAACGGTCGCAGTAGAAGTAGACGATTATATCCTCCGTTTGTTATTTATTTATAGAAGTCTTTAACTTGTCCACAAAAACTCTCTAATTTCTGCATTTTCAAACCATCATCACATCCAAACACCACCACCGTATAAAATAGAGAGAGGACTGACTGGAGAGGAAAAAATAAAAATAAACAAAGAATACAATAAACAATCAAACTTTAACGTGTTTAGTCAAAATTAACTATTTTCTTTCAAAAAGGGTTCTACTAAGAGAGGATTTCTTTTGAAGACTTTACTATCAATTCTTTTTTAGTCTTTAGTTTTCTCAGCGTTAAGTCCAATTTTTGGTTTTCAATACCATATATACTACTAAAAACTAAGAGTTAACTAAATAGCGAACAGCTCTACTAAATTTTCAATATCACACACACTCCGACTTTCTCTTACATTGTTTTTACACCATAATTCACAGAATTTGGATGCTTTTATGAAATAAGAATATTAAACAATATATATAAATCAAAAAACAGATTAAAATAAATAATTTCATTCATTCCTTTATCACCACAAGAATTATTTATTTTTTATTTGTTATTTATCTTTAACAACAAACCAGTAACATTTAAGTTTGCAAGAAGACGGTTCACTATAGGACACAAAAGCGTTAGGAATAAAAGAGTTCCAAGGTACATATACATATACAACACCGGTTAACTTCAGCTGTTTCATAATAAGCTCAGAACGATTAGCTGTGATGTCAAAGTGGGCCAGCGGCCAATCCACAAATACAGCAGGGCAATCAGATTTAAAACCCAAAAATCCTGACCAAGATTCTACTTTCCAAACACAACCTCATCCGTATAAAATTTCTCCTTTACATACAAATAAAAATAGTACCAATGTTTCAAATAACAATCAAAATCAACACGTGAATACTTCTCCCTTAGTGCATAAGTCATCACATCCCTATAACAACTCAACCCAACTGTCCAAAACATTCCAGAATCCATATTCAACTAACATATCACAAAGCCATGAGGGATCCAAAAACACCGTAACTCTTCCACCAAATCTAGAAATCGAGAGGTCCAATTCAAAATCCAAAAAAGAGATTTTCAAAAATTGGACACAATTGATACCTCCGATGCCAAATAATCCATCCATTCAACCACAACAGGTTTCTGCAAACCTAAACCAGTTACCAGCGTCTCCCTCACAAATCAATTTAAAACATACGACTTCGAAAACTTCTAAACAAATTTCATCAACAAAAGCTCCAAGTTCTTCCAACAGAACACACCAAGTGAAATTATGTGCAAAATGTAAACAGCAAATTACAACAAAATCTGTGATTGCATTAGGGAAAACTTATCACATGGAATGTTTTTGCTGTAATGATTGTGGTAAACATTGTGTTTCCAAGTATTTTCCCCATGAACTCGAAAATGGCGAAAAGGTACCACTTTGTGAACATGACTACTTTAGAAGAAACGATTTGCTATGCCATGTATGCAATTCCTCACTAAGAGGAACCTACATAAATGCATTTGGTAGAAAATATGACCCAGATCATTTTTGCTGCAAAATCTGCGCAGCAAAATTTGATTTGAATGATTCTTTTTTCAATTTCAATAATGATGTTTACTGCCATTATCATGCCTCGAAATTCTTTGCTGAAAGGTGCGAAGGCTGTGAATATCCAATTTTAAAACAGTTTGTTGAAATTTTTAGAGGAGGCAAGGTCCAAAAATGGCATCCTGAGTGTTACATGATTCGAAAATATTGGAATGTTTCAATTTCTCCAGGTTCTCTAGGTATTTCAAGTTTCCCCCTAGTTGATCCAAATACCTTGAATATCAAGGTATTGCCCGACATCAACCCAAACCCTCAAGAATTACTCGACATGGAAGGTAAGCTTGCTTCGCACATTATGGAAATTTGGTCAACTTTATTTGAATTTGAAGAAGGTACTGCGGGATGTATTTCAGATATGCTACAATATGCAACAATTCACAATCAATTAAAAGGACTAGTTTCAACAACTGAATTAATACTCAAAATTGAAAATCTATTTAGAGGAATCGATTCCTTACATAATTTGGGTATAGATATAACCAAGGGTGAAAATAATAACGCACACTTTCAGACTCTAAGAAAAGAACCTAGAAACTTGTCAGCTAAAATCATGATCTACTTAGCAATTTTAAGAAAAACAAGTAACTCCAACAATGAAGTTAACTCTTCCCAAGATCTAATATTATCCGTTGTTACAGGACTAGCTCATTATTTGAAATTGTTAGTTAGATATGGTTTATTCAATGCATTACAGTATAATAAATCGGCACATACAACTAATGCGTCTGACAGATTTTTGAGAGCTGTTAGAAATCATGAGAATGTCCCCGAAGACACTTTTAAGTGTTTAAAGATTCCAATAGATGCAACTGATTTGTGCAACTATTGCGACAAAAGCATTGAAGATGAATGCGTTCAATATCAAGATATAAGATGGCACTTACATTGCTTGAAATGCTTGAAGTGCGACAAAAGGTTAGCTGGGTATGGTCTTGCTGATTCTTCTTACAACAAAATTGAAGATACTGTTCTTTGTTCGCAGTGTGCTGTGGACGATCCCAATTCAAAACTGGGTTTTAGATCAGTTTCTAAGTTAGCTCAATTAATTTATCTGTTAAAGATTGCTGTTGTTCGTTCAAAAGCAGTAATGGAGCGTGAAACAGCCTCAAATCACTTGGCTAAAAGTGACAGTTCATCTCTAAATGATTCTTCTAACATTACAGAATTGCAGCAAGGCTACATGAAAACCTTAAGTGACATAAAAAGATTGAGGTCTACCAGACAGAAGACCAATCTATCGAAATCGCCTAGACAGGATATAAGAAAGTCAAAGATTGTTGACACTGAAGAGCCTGTGAATTCTGAAAATCAAGAAAGCATTTTTAACAAAACAAAATCAGATTTATCATACATGCAATCCGAGCTAGAGAGGGGTTTAAGCAGACACAAATTAACCATTGAAGATGAACCAATCCAACCATCTTTAAACAAGAAAAGCTTTAACAGAGCCACTGATTTACTGAGCAATCAGAAAGTTTTAACGTTAGATGACATTCCAAGAATCGTCGCTGCAGAACATGCAAGAGAATTACGGCCGAATGCTTTTAGACATTATAAGTCCAATGACTTCATTCAACAAAAGAGCATTAGAAGTAACACACTAAGAAGTAATACCGGTACAGCAATTTCAAATACTCCACTTCAGTCAATAAAAAATAACACAAAATATTTCTCAGAATTAACGAATGAAGAACATTTTATTTTAAGGCATATTTCAGTTTTCATCTTAAATGAAACGAAAAGTGACATTAACTCAAAGTTTGACAAAACAACGGATTATATTAGTTTAATCGATGTTAGAAAACCATTATCATTTTGGGAAAAAATCAAATTGATTGGAAACACTGACAAAAAGGAGAAACATTGTACCGCGGTCTTTGGTTTGCCTTTAGATGAACTGACAGAAAAATATGGCACAGAATCTTCACAAGGTGTTGGACCTAGTAAGTTGCGTATTCCTTTATTAGTTGAGGATTTGTTGACTTCTTTGCATCAAATGGATATGTCTGTTGAAGGTATTTTTCGTAAAAATGGTAACATCAGAAGATTACGTGAACTTACAGAAGCTATTGATTCCAATCCAAATAAGATACCTGATTTTTCAACTGAAAATCCAGTTCAATTATCAGCTTTGTTGAAAAAATTTTTAAGAGAATTACCAAATCCTCTGTTAACTTTCAAGTTGTATGATGTTTGGATCTCATCTCAAAAGAGTGACGATTCAGATACCCGCAAGAGAATATTGCAGTTATGCTATTGCATATTGCCTAAAAGCCATCGAGATTTAATGGAAGTTTTACTGTTTTTTTTCAGCTGGGTTTCTTCCTTCTCTCATATTGATGAAGAAAGTGGTTCAAAGATGGATACACACAATCTTGCAACTGTTATCACGCCTAATATTTTATTTCAAAAACCCGTTGAGATAGGCAATTTAAATTCAAATACAGTTGCGAGCAGCTACAATGATGCATTTGCAAATGGTGAAGGAGAGAGTTACTATTTAGCAATTGAAGTCATTAATTCACTAATCAATCATCATGAAGAATTTTGCTTAGTTCCAAATTACCTTTTGGAGATTTATTCTAAATGTGATTTTAAGGATGATGAAGAGCTGAACTCTAAAGAAATTTTCGGTAGGATTGAATCTGTCATTAAATCATCACCAAACATATTAAAAGAACTGCTGAACTCGAACTCTTTCAACAATTTTGAAGAGGAAGAATCTGTTCCTTGTTCAGGGTCTGTGGGAATCAACACAGAGCCTATCAAGAGTTCTATTCAATTATAGACTCAGTAAAGTTGGTGACGTTCTTATGCTATCGCACTATCCATGGCCATTCATTGTTAAACCGTTTGATTACTTGATTTTATGCCCTTTCCCTTTTACTGTTTGTACATGCTTTAAGAATAAGAAGTAGCTATATTATTTTGACTTGTTTTTGAATCTTAATCTCTTTTTTTTCCTTTTAATTTTGTGTTTTAATGTGTCTTGATGGTGTTACGTTTTTATTTATTTTTAGTTTAATAAAATATTAATTAATTATTTAGCTGTTGCTATTTGCTTTTGTTTGCCTTTTGATTCAATTATACATGATATACATTTTTCAAAACAAAGCTATAATACATTTGAGTATAATGTTATTATATTCTGTGAATCTATAAAAAAAACTCAACAGTATATAAATAAATAAATAGTCAGAGGACTTATCAGATAGACAAATGGATACCTAACTAGGCTGTGTACTAGCTAACAACAAGATATCTCAAAATTCAAGATCTTGCTTTAGATAATTCAATTTCAACTCTTCTTTCAGCTTCTGCGTTTATAGTTGCATTTTCGTACACTTTTTCGCTAATAATATCACCCATATATGCAATTGCAAACGTTGAAGCACCTATCCATAGTCTTGCACCTAATGGTAATCCGTTATACCTTTCCCATATCCTAGAAAATATGCTCTTTGATCGTGAACCATTAAAAGGCTGCTTTGATGGATTGGCTAATCGTTTGGGTCTATTGGAGTTTATGTGAGAAAAATTAATGGTACTTTTTTCACTGGAAGCCATTTATATTTCACTTTGAGGTAGTCTGTAGTTTTTGTAAATCCTGAATTACTTATTAGTATACATTTTGCTTAATTTCGTGCTGTTCTTCCGAAGTTCTGTAGATGGTACACGCAACATAACATAACAAA
Source organism: Wickerhamomyces kurtzmanii (assembly GCA_030572875.1). Lineage (NCBI taxonomy): Eukaryota > Fungi > Ascomycota > Saccharomycetes > Phaffomycetales > Wickerhamomycetaceae > Wickerhamomyces > Wickerhamomyces kurtzmanii. Next base: position 1,006 of record JAJMCJ010000031.1, on the reverse strand, counting down.
GATTACATTTCAATTGAGTATATGCTTAGAATGAGATCACAATTAGATATAAGCTGTCCATTATGGATTCAGTAGTTAGATACATATATATACCAGTTTCTGTCAAAGCACTAATTGTAACAAAATGGTCCAATACAATATACAAAGATTTGGTATAAAACACCATTGAACACGGTAGTAACTTGTATTTAATTCAGGTAAGCAGTTCAAATATCACTTCATCATTATTTAGGGTTATAAAAAAATCAAAAGCAAAAGCAAAGATCCCGTTCGACAAGTGGAAACAGTTCACCATTGTATTACAGGTAAGTCGGCAAATTCTTCAGGGATAGATAATTCTTTCCTCAAGACAGATTTTGAAATTGGGTTTATTGGATTATTTGAAAAATAATACAGCAATGATTCAATATTATCTGTATGGTTGTTAGTATAATGAGAAACCAGAATAAGAATAAAGATTTCACCAACCTGTGTAAGTTTCAATTGTAATAATCAAAGCTTTCATTCTGTCTTTTATTAGAGTCACTTTTTCAACACCGAACTGATCAGCTAGGTCCAAAGCTTTTTCCGACTCTTTGATTTTGTTTTGTAATAATTCAGTACTTTTAATCAATTCAAGTCTTTTAGATTTCTGATTTTGTATAGATTCAGTTCTTTTGTTTGTTTCTTCAAGCAGTAAGTTTTTCAACATAGATATCTTTTCATTCAATTCAAGAATCCTCTGATTCTTTCTCACAAATTCATCCTTGAGCTTTTTTTTACTTTCATAATCAAAAACCCAATAGATATTCGTAGAAGCGCACTTCTCACAATTAACTAAATTGTCATCTAATAAGTTCTGTAGCACATCTTTGATTTGCATTGAATTTATACCAGAGAATTTCGAGCCCAAATTTTCAACCTCCTTCAAGTTATAAAAGTTATGTTCTTTCTTAAAGAACTGTAGTAAAATATCTTTTTTTTCTTCAATCGTTTGACCCTTTCTAAATTTAGGCGGATGTGTTAT
>JAJMCJ010000030.1:0-66447 GCA_030572875.1 Wickerhamomyces kurtzmanii | reverse complement strand
ATTGAGTTTGGATTTGAGGATAAGTTGGGCTTGTTTTTATCGAGAAAATCAGCATTGAATGAAACTATGGTCTTCGAAGACATCACGATATTGATCTTTCTGCTTCTTCAACTTGCTGATTTAGAGATAGGTTTAGAAAAATTGTCAAAATAACTGCCAATGATAACCGTCGTGCACACATATATATATATGAAAGTGACGATGGTATATACAAATCTTGATTATATTAACACCTCCAGAAATACACTTGGTGAAGAAACTTAAGTATTGCCGTTTATCGTAATATAAATCTGGCCGGAACTTGGATCGGTATTTTCTAATTTCAGAATTTGCTGTCTCAATCGGCCCTCGAAATACCCTCGACTATCCGCTTGCACTCCTCCGCCTTATCACAGATTATTGCGCAATCTTGTGGCTAGTTCCTTTCAACAAGATAAAAGTAAGCAGCCAACTATCTATTAAATATCTATAAAACTATACTTTCTATTGTATTTTAATCTCTAAGCAATCTAAACTTTTGACCATTTTCACGTAAGCATGTTACATGCTCAACGATTTTGTTCAGTCTTCTAGCTTTGATATTGCCGGAGTTTTCTCTAGCTTCCTGTCTCTCGTCAGTCCAAACTTCTGCCTCAAACCCGTCTTTCGCTTTTGAATCATCGATCCATTTTTGTAAGTCTTTACAGTATTCTATATCTTGTGGTGTTTTAAGACTATGAAAATCGATCGTATCTCCCTTTGTTTGTAGAAGTTCTAGTTCAGAATCTCTCATTTCTGACTCGGTTGGTAACGTCAATCTGCCACTGAATACTCTTGCAACAACAGCTCCTTGACTTTCGGAGAATGGCATCGGGATGATGTTTTTGGATAATGCAACAACAGCTAAACTAGGATCTGGAATGTAAAACAGTTGTTTGTATAGCTTACGAACCCTTAGCCCATTCGTAACAATGGCATCTTCCCCAGTTCTGTAAGAGTTTAAGAATGGGAAAGAATATAAATAACCGGTACAAAATAGAATGCAGTCAATATCATCGAATTTTTTGCCATCAGCAGTTGTAATTTCCCTATTGTTGTCGTATCTGAATTGAACGATCTCCGAAATATCTAAAACTGCTTTATTCTTAACATCTGCAACTGGTGATGGTGTACGACTGGAGTTGTAAACCTTTTTAGCTCTAGTCGAAACCTGAGTTGCAATGTCAATACCTGAAGCTGAATTTCCAACAACTAAAACAGTTTTGCCCTCAAATTCAGCGGCTTCACTGAAATATTTTGCATGAGTAATAGAAGTTGGATTTTTGGAGTGCCAGTCCTTTAAACCTTCTGCATCTGGAATAAAGGGCTGATCAAAATGACCGTTCGCCAAAACAATCGCATCGTATTCAAAAGTACTTGTTTTATGTGTAATCGTATCAGTTACAGTTAATTCCCAAACCTGTCCTTGTTTGGTCAACGAAGTAGCATCAGAATTCTTGAAAATATTAACATTAGATGGAATTGTTTCTGAATAGTCTTGAATATATTTGCAAACTTCTTGTCTCGATGGAAACACCGCTGTATTTTCTTTGAATGGAAAATTATTATATTGCATTATCTGGCTTGTAATGTTAGTTTCGAGATGTTTGTACATTGGGGATGGATAGCGAAGTTCAGGATCATCAGTCAATACAGTTTCATTATCGGCGATTGTCAAAGAAGGAACTTTAGGCTTGACTCCTGTTTTGTTCACTGAGTATACCCATAAACCACCAAGCTCACTCCTTCTTTCGAATAGATCAATTTTGTCAAATTTGTTGATTTCAAGACCTAACGCTTTGGCAGATGCTACACCAGCTGGACCACCACCTATGACTGCAACTTTTTTATATTTGGTAGACATTGCAATTCTCGATTGAAATTTAGGATATTTCTAAGTATATTGTCTTGTATTCTATCTAGTCACACAAGTTTATAGTAAAGGAAATAAGCATAGATATATATTTTTTTATGAAAAAAACATCTGATCGGACTTAAACATGAATCGGGTAACAATCTATTTCCGAACTTAAATATAAATCTCGGATTACCATATAAAGTAATTTTTATCGGAGGAAAGTAGACATTCGAAATTCGACCAAATAAGATAAGAGTTGTCTAATGGTCAAACGACTCAGGATAGCGTGAAATGTGACATGCAACCAACGTCTTACTATCATCAATGGAATGAAGACACTACGTGCTGTCACAGAATTTTAGGTAATTTTATCAGGATATGTAACATCGTACTGAAAAAATGTTTTTCTATATTAAAAGCGATATTGTAATATATTTTGAAAAAGTGACTCTCAGTTCGTATTTGGTACAGTGTTCAAATATCTACTTGCAAGAATTTATTCAAGTATACCAAATTCTTTTTACGTTGAGTAAGGGCATAGCAGAGTATTGCACACTAATCTAATCTATTAAAGAATGATTATGGCTATGCTCAAGGTTTTCCCCTCCTGACAGCTGAGAGCATATAAATCGTCGACGATGACAATGTCGTTCATATTTCGGAACGGATTTGTAATGGAGCATAAACTGTATAGTACTTAGGTTTAGTAACTCAACGCCAGCTGGCAGTAATTAGACGCAATTGAAAAGGAAATCGAGTTTGAAAAAAAAAGTGACTGAAATCCACAAAACTAATAGTAACACAAGGTGGAATATCCGACACATCCTGCTCAATTACTGGGCGTTCTATATGTCATTATCAAGTTGTTTAAGGAACTTTCTACTCTGGTTCCTTGATTCGACTTAGCACATGGCCTATAAGAGCTTATCAAGACGCAAACCGAATTTTTGGAACGCGATGGAAACAGCTCTTGAAAAAAAAACGTACTCCTGTACTTGTAGTGTATATCACCAAGCAAGTAAAACAATGATCAAAGCTGAGTGTTGTTGAAGGCTTCTTCCTTTTAATTCTTTAATGGTTTATATACACTTGCTTATATAAGCTTCTTGACTGGGCAACACTTACGGTTTGTTTGAACTGTAACATCGACAAATTAATATTGTGTGCAGAGTTTCTGTAATAACATGTATGGAAGCGCATATCGTAAAAGTGCAGGAGACATTTTGATTGACAAAATAAAACGTCGCAATTTTACTTGAGGTTGTCATATTTACATATTTGCCATGAAAAAGTCCTGATTGAGAAAGAACCGAATAACTTGTTGCCAGGATTGGCCGCACTGCTGTCAACTTAAATTCGCCATAAAAAATCTTATAAACACTAATATATTAAAAAAGTCACTACGCAAGACGAGTCTCAACGACGTTGAACAGTACAGACTGTTTCTCACTAGAAACGTGCTCTAATAAACAGTTATTTTGACCCCTGACTAATTATTGTCAATATCGCTATAGCCATCGGCTGTTTTGAGAAATAGTATTACCCTGTGCATTGCGCTTATATGCTTTGGTTCAGGAACCATGATTAGGGATGAATTAGTAAGAATCCTTTTTTTAAAAGCACCAATACTTAATTATTTTTATAAGGTTTGAATGTGCGATCGGAATAATGCACTGCTTCTTGTTCTTTAAAAGCTAGTTTGACAACTAGTATTCTTGCTAGTTGTTAAAGTTCAAGTCTTAATTAACTAAATAAAATAAACTCGTAGTAGCTGCAAATCAGAAAGAATTCGTTCTAAACTAAAACCAGGCACTGTAGCTCGCTCACCATTGATATGGTCTATTATAACATCATCAGAAGAATTGAAACTTGAACATGTTAACTAGGTATGTAGTTGCTTAGACAGAATCCACGAAGTTGGGCAGAGATGCAGATACTCATACATGCATATGGTTAGTAGTCATGGGACTGCAGGGCGCTTGAAAGGTGCTTTTTTTAGTATAAACCTTTCCGTACCTCTAAGGGTATATTACCTTAATAACGCATTTTTCCTGAATTATCAATTGACAAACTCTAGTATTCGACCTCTTTTAATATGCTGAATTGGCCATTGAATGAATCATGATTTAACATTGAGAGAAAAAAGCTCGAAAGAGAGGATCATGACTGAATAATGGACATCTTCTCTGACTAACTGCTGGTAAATTCAAAGCCATCAAAAATATAGAGCTGGTTTCCTATTCTAACTAATATACGAAATACACTGAAGATTTCAGTTTGTTTCTGAGAGTCTCAAATGGCAAACACGACATGGACTAATGATTGATAATGAATGATGTTCGATGAACGAGACTGATTAACGAAAAATGAATGAAGATATCAATAAGTTATTAACGAGTTCAAAATGATACCTTGAATTTAGTAGAGTCTCGATTTCATGTTTTAAAGCAACGAGGATGTATTAAGGTGTAGGTTGACGTTTATTCTGCGTTATTTCCAATACAGTTGTTACTAGAGCTAGATTCTCAACTTGTCTGTAATTTATAACAATTGATATAAAGTACCATCTGTGACAATAGTTTGTATTATGGATATCTTTAAGTAAGTCCGAGCGATTGTTTGATCCGTTCTTCTCGTGCTAGAGAAGCTCTTTTTACTTATAGGAATCTTTTGATTATTTTATAGGCACATGCCGAATATTATGAATTTGACGCATATATTGGAAGCTTCAAAGAAGCATCACTATAGTCTACCAGCCAATGGTGTTTTGCACATAGTTTACTTGCTAAATTCCTGAAGGTGATACGTTCGATATTGTTATATACTCAAAAACAGTAGCTACCAGCCGAACAAAGCTTGCAAAGCAGTACACTTGTTCACGATAAGAATTTTTTGATATACAGTTATAGAGATCAGATGTTTCCTGGTATTGAAATACTAGTCAAATTGGTAGACGTAACACTTGAAGAGACTGAAAGGTCGCGTAAATAATTACCTTTCGACTCGAACGGAACATGACGATAGAACGTAGTAAACAATCTTTATATTACCATTACCACATCACTTGCACTGCAAAGTGATCGATCATACAAAAATGCATATTTATCTAGCGCATACAGAATTGTTTATCAGAGCATTTTATTAGTGGGTCTTATTATATCGTTGCCAAATCTATGTTAACCACAAATTGGTTTGCTGTTAGTTGTTTGAGTTTAAACAAAGTAATGTTCCAAGCAAACAACACAGCCGAATAAATTTATGACTTTGGGAAAGAGAACATGTTCGATTAGATTTAAGAGCTTCGTCTGAGTGGTTCGTTTATTATGAGGAACAAATTTCACCTGTCAAAAATTAGACGTAGGCAGACATGTACAAACAGGCCAGTAACTACGATAGCAAACAATACGTGATAAACCACATACGTAACGAGTTCTCTGTTGCACAAACTACAAGCTGAACATTTTTTGAACTATTTCTATTTCTTTGCAACGTGAATCGACTGATATAATAGCCAGACTCGTTTGATCATAGGTTACGTAACTAAACAGTGAGTGTAAACCACAAACTGGAACCTAAATTTCAATACCACAAAGTTATACGTATTGAGGAAACTTACATACTTTATCAGTTTGACGTCAAACTCTGTATCAGTTTAACAATGTTTTTGATAAACACGCATATCTTCACCCACTGTACAACCCAACAGCAGGTCAGCGTTGATCTGTACAAGTTTTGTTTATTGAGAACGGGCTAACTGTTCTATGAAAAATTTCGCGCTCTATCGACATAATATCTCCGTTGTATCATTATCCCGATACCGGAATCTTTAAACCTTGAATTGAACACCTAAATTTGATCAAGTCATACTTATTTAGAAGTTTGAGAACAAGAAACATGGAAACACAAATTACATATCACATGATTCCTGTGGAGCATAAGAACTGAACTAGACAACAAGCCTGTAGCAGAAGACTTTCACGTCTTTGTAGATCTACAAAGACATGACAGCCGCTATTCTGTCACCAAAATAAGCACTTGTGTATGTATTACATGTTTTAGGTATCAGTACTGTAGCAATCTACTAGTTTTTCCCTGAGAGGGATCGTATTAGTTCAGTTGAAACTAGAAGTATCACAATCTATTCCGTATCTCGTAAAGAGGGATCATACGGGGAGCTTTTTCTCCAAATTTCACAACTTCAGTTTATTCCGTTCAAGCAACACAAACAGTCACACGGTTTGGCATGTCATTGAGCATTCGTCACCTGCCAATTGGTTACTAATGAAGCAAAAAAGGAAATATTTTTGCCAGCAAGATACATGCTAAAATGCTAACTAACCCCAGCAAGCTTTCTTCCCACCCACCAGTGCCTATATTACTAATGAATTATACTTCAACTGCAATTTGCTTTGTACAGGATATAAACTTTTGTTTTTTGCCAACCGCATAGGTGCTGATATATTACTTAATGGAGATATAAATGTGAATTGTTACATAACCCAAACACTAAACACCGCGAATTTCTTATTTTAGTTCAGACTCGTTTCCATAAAACTAAATTCCTTTGTGAGTTCCTGATATTTCTAATATCAGAACGTGCTTTCTGGTGAACCAGGAGGAGAGTACTGCCTTGGACTGTGCTACATTTCCCTCGCCAGAGATTCGCTTCGATATCTTGTTATTTTGTATTCGAATGTTAAATCTAGATTTATACCAAATGTTATGTATCTGCAAGGACATGTAATGTAGTTTTACGGACACATGTTAGCTTTTGAAATTTGAAGACGGAAAAAAAACAGAATGTAGTTAAATTTGATTTTAAGTTAATCTGACGTGAAACTGTATTCCGTGTATGCATACAGAATAAGTGTGCGAGTAAGAAATTTCCTGAAAATATAAAGTCACGTCCTCTCCCCTTGAACTAATAATTATTCAATTCAAGAAGTAACTATAGTTGTAACTGCTACTGGTACTGTTGATTGTTTCTTCTTCTTTAGCGTTTCGTTATTATCGGATTGTGTGTGAGCTTACTGAATTTACTTCTATCTATTCAGCAGACTGATTGTATTCTCTGAGATACCAGAATAATGATGCAGAGACAAACACCACTAACATCGTCAAACCTCTTTGGCACCACGGGAGACCTCAAGATCATGCTCCCAGATCCTTCAAAGCACTACAACTCGTGTCTCTCACTGTCGAAGTTTCCTGGACAAACCTCACTGAGTCTGCCACCAATAAGCAAAATCTTGATCAAAAGTCAGGTGGATATACAGAGCTACAACGAGCACAACAGAGACTTTGTAACGACTACTGATCTGCTGCCATTGAGCCCATCGACACTGAACTCCTCCACACCAAATTACGACAGCTATCTATATTCAAGAAACTACTCCACATCCTCATTGATATCCTCGTCATCGTCACCAGCGTCATCAATTAGTTCCTACCGTTCACCGACTTTTGAAAAATCTGTGCTCGACGAATCTAGAATCGAAGAAATCACTCTGAAAGACTCACCTAAAATAACTGCTAAACGAATCTCCAAAGACACGTCCACTAGAAGAAAAAGACAGAATTTACCTAGACAAACTACTTTGATTCTACTCAGCTGGCTAAGTAGCCATTTAGATCGTCCATATCCAAATGCTAGAGAAAAGTACGAGCTAATAGTCAAGACCGAATTGACTATCCAACAATTGGACAATTGGTTCATAAATGCAAGAAGAAGAAAGATCAGTATTCTAAGGAAATTAAAAGATAACAACCAGAGCATTGCTTTAACATTTTAAAGCTTGGTGACACTGCTCTGTTGTTTTCTTTACTTATTATTTAATTTTGGGTGTTATTGTTTTTCAACAAAAAAGTTTTTTTAGTATTAATTGGTTGATTGTTATTTGGGTTTCTAATGAAGAACTTTGTGAGTGTGTATTTTTAAACGTATCTAATTTTGTGTTGTTTTACTTGCTTTGATGTGTAGACGGAATCATTACAGTAAGTCAATTTTCTGATACCGGATGGTTATCTATACGAGAACGATAATAATACCGCTGCCAAAAGCGATCGATCCGCTATATTCATTGAACAGATGTGAAAAATTCTCTCCGTACAGTGCAACTCTAAACTTTGATCAAGTTAAATATAGGTAGATATATTTAGTGCCCAATGCTATCAAATATTTAAGTCCCGATGAATGGGTTAAAGACGGTCGCGTTAGCTAACCAGTATTACGTGTTTAGCTAGCTCTAAACTGGAACTCGTAAATGCTTGCAATTGAGTTCACTCACATGCTAAATTTTATCTCAAATATATTTTATGGTTGGAATTCACATGGTTCTGGTGCGTTTGTTTATCTTCTTCACAAAGCTATGTACTTGAAGATTCATGGACTCTGACTAATCGAAGCTACATATTTTGTTATTTGTGAAATATCATGCGTTGAACCTTCCAATTCATCTACAGGTATGACTTACCGTTTATTACGCATTGTAATAAATAAACCTGTATGTTCCAATCTTTAAACTTGTAGAAAACACATGCATTGCTGGAAGCGAAAAGAACACATCTTAAATGTTTTTGAATAACCATATTTGATGCCCCAATGACACCTTACATTATGGCACTCGATCACAATTCAGTTATATTTAGTCTGTTGTATCAACCAGCGGTGTTTTCACACAACAAGATATGTTTTACTGAAGAGTTGTAACTAACTGGGATTTACAGATACTCAAAGATGTGCAGCCAATCCAAGACTTTGGTGCTCTTTTATTAGATAGGCAGTCATCCTGTTTGTTTCTATTCCATGTAATTATACTTGAACCTTGGAGTCTGTGACTCAAATCGAGAAGGAGCGCTTAAATGAACTAAAACAGTATAATCAATGGCTTCAATCAACTCAATATTCGCCAAGTTACAAACAGACAGACATATACGCACATACAATTATATGTACATACTATTTGACTTATGTCATTTTTTATTATTCGCTCAACTTTCTATATGTGTATCTGAATATTCAGCAAATACCATACACCTCATTTTGTAGGTATATATAACATTTACGGATCTCTGTATGATATTTCATCGATAATTTGAGTCCAAAACTCACTTGGACTCAGATGTATAATTGCCTGTAGGTGAAGTAGCACATCAGATGTGATGATTGGAAATCCTTTGTTAAAGCTTAATTACAAACTCGGATACAGTATATAGGAAGTACAATTCTGCAAATACATTAAGCGCAAATTTCAGATACATGGGTTATATGGTAGTTTTTTTGACATATCGAAAGCCATAATATAAAGTCGTTTTGTTAAACTCAGTGCTTGCTATCTTTCGAGTTCTTCTTTATTGGAGGTTTGTATAAGCTGAATTCTTTCGTTTATGAAAAAAGGAATAAGATTTAGCTGCGTTTAGAGAGCTGCAGACCATACTTTGTGTAACTTAACACCTTATGCTAATGTTATACCTTTTGTAAATTTAAGTTTTCTTCCATCGAGTTATTATTTCGGCCGGTGATTCATTAATCTAGCCTGTCTGCAAAGGAAGAAGAAGAATGATTATACAGAATATACAGATATATATTAATTGTATTATTTCGAAATGAAAAGCAAATGCTATTCAATAACTTGGCTAGAAAAAAATGTATGATACTCTTCAATATAGTTTGATATACTCGAGAACCTTTCAATAAGTGAAGCAAAGTTATCAGGCTTAAAACTGTTTTATTTACCCCTTAGGACAAACATCTTATTGTTGGGTCTCTTGATAGCTCTTTCAGTTTTTTCACCTTCTAAAACAAAAACTGGAATTGCTCTCGCAAACTAAGATGACACCCAAGTTTTTGAATAAGTTCTCAATTAAATTTACTCTATTGAATACAGCCTGTTTGATCTCTGGATTGAAAAAAAACACGTTGTTTTAAATTTTCGCAGAGCTTTTGTAATTAATTTGAACTCGAAGCTCATTTCTTTACTTGTGTGTTATACACAATACTCAATGATGCTGGACAATATATATATTCTCTTTCGCATAACTGCTAAAACTATTCTCTCGTCATAGCTGTCCTTTTAACATTTTTATCAGTACTGTTAGATGGATCACCTAAAATATTTACTACGCTCGAAATGGACGAGGCAGAATTCATATTAGCTGATTATACAACGGAAAACAATACCAGCTGTATTCTTCTTCGAAGACTATCACTTTATAAGTTATTCTCTAAATAATAAAGAATCTCTGTGAACTTTATCATGAAGTATATTCAAATATTTTGTTTTTTTGACAGTTGACATGATGATTTATCTTGAAATTATGGCAACTGTCCCATTTTACGAATTATATCAAAAGCTTTATCAGTCCATGAGGTCTTATTCTTTTTGAAGAAAATGGTATAACAAAACTAAAGAGACGTCAGTATGACTTTAAGACTCAACATCATTGAGATTTTATAATATACCTATTTATTGAGCAAAAATACAAAACATCTTAGTTAATAGCACTGTTCTTGGTTGGTCACCTAGAATTTGAATTATATTGACTGAATCAACATCATCAACAAATATAGAGAAAGCTGCAACTGCTTCATGTCTATAAGTTATTGCAATTCATCTATAAACACAACATGCCATTGAATAATATAATTTACAATACAAATCCAACTTTTGATATGCAAGCGGTTTTATTAATTTCTGTCAATATCTATATATGATAAATTTCAAATAGTGACTAATTATATATCATGGTATACAGCATTGAGACAGAAAGAAAACGCTGACACGCAACTTGTGACAAACATTCGATATGCGGAATCAGTTGAAAACATTTATAGCAATGAGTTTATGAATATATTGGCAAAGTCATTGAAATCAGAAGCTGAAGTCCAATAAAGTGTGCTGTCAAACAGTAACTTAACAGTTTAGAACCTAACTTCGTCCTAACAGGTACTACTGCCGATTTTATTGACAAGCTCGCCTCTCCAAGAATAATATTTACTCATATCGACATGTAGCTTTTTACCGGTCGTCTGATCATACATTGAGCATCCATAAAGTATGGCGTATGGTGGAGTATAAAGATGTAATGATACTGCCACCTCAGAGGATGAAGGATTGGTCATTTTGTGGATACCTATTTCATCAGAAATATAGCTGACTTCATCTCTCTGTAAGATTGTTTCAGTTTTTAAATGAATGTCAGAATTAGCTTTTGGGACCTCATACAATGATTCAATCAGCTCACCTTTCAGAACTTTCAGAACACAGTGCGCGCTTGCATGATCATGGATTGCGGACGATTTACCAGGTTCCCATACAAGTATTAATAAATTTGCATTGTTATTGATGTTTTCTATGCCATTTCTTGAATAGTTTCTTGTTGGATCATGTAGCGCAAAATGCGACCAGTCTGACTCATCAGACTTATATTTCTTCATGATTGAAATCAACTCTTTAACTTCGATATCATTACTATTAATACCAGACTTTTGTCCTAAAATGGTTTTCAACTCTTTGGCCAAATACTCAAACCCATTATTATTGTTGTCCTGACAGGGGTTTTTTGTTTGTGATGAAGACGAAACTAATTCTGAACACTCGTTTTTTTGCAATAGGGCGTTTGCTGTTTGAACTGTTGAAACTAGCATTCTGTATGATGCTTCAATAACACTGGCAATGGAGAAACTGATAACAATAACAATAATAATAATAACTATAATAACAATGATTTTAATGATAACAATAACGATAATGCTAGCTTATTATAAGTAACGTTATTTCGGGAAAGCAGTTTAAATGGGGAATCTTTGTACTTTTATATGTTTTTTGGTTTCAGGCATCCTCCCAGATACAGAAAGATATTTGGTATCACCGATCCGCTTTACCAAAGCGTTGAAAAACAACTCAATAACAAAATATATAATTCAAAAGAACAAGATAGGCAAAATTCAATCATAGATAGCAAAGCCCGTTCAATGAATGTACAAAGACGTTGTTTGCTGTTTGGGCATATAAGATCCGTCTATCATATTTGTGGCTAGGGAGGCGGTGTGGAGAATGTCCACACCGGACATTCTCCAGAGTAGCTTAGCTGCAGGATGATACTCATGATGTGTTCTGAAAGGAACTTAAATCTTAAAGGGCCTAATAAAGAGATATTCTATACACATATATTGAAGACTGGAGCTGGAATGTAAGCCAATTAGAGCGAATTATACTCTGTTTTCTGTAACCTCTGAAGTGTATTAAAAAGTGCGGACCGCAACTGCTCCAAGCAGTGCCTATCTGGAATTCTCGATTTGTGGTATTTCCGGGAAGGGTAAAAAATGTGAATTATAGATCTTATTGGTGTAATGTAGTTTTTCGACGCTGATTAGTTGAGTCAACTGCTGTGTTTCAATGCCTAATCTATGAACACGAGATCAAGGGAAATGAATCCACCTATCTATATGTTATTTTTTCCCTAGGTACTAGAGGATCTCATAGTTGCTGTTCGGTCTAAAACCTGAATTGAACTCAAAATAAGTTCAACTATTCCCAACAAGTTCCACTGTGTTCTGCTACTGATAATCACTGGATCTGTATATACTCTGGGGTGTGGGGGGAGGGGGGGTCTTTGCTACTTCTATGGGCAAGTCTTGGTGTGCCGTAGGTATGTGTTCACAAATTCTCTGCTCAGAAAACATGTTTCTATGATGAATCATCCATAAAACGGTTTTGAAAATGCAATGTACCTTGAATCTACGACTATGGAAGATCAATCCATCATCAGAACAATATACCGACGTTTTTTACCTGATTCGATTTAGTTTCACAGTTTTTGACAGCTAATTTGTGGTTAATGTAGTCACATGATATTGCACAATATTATACCTCCGTTACAGATCTCCAAATTCTATGATAGACCTTTACAGTACGGAGGGGCATACATTAGTGGAATATTTACTCAAACAAACAGCAGAAAAAACCAAATCGGTCCTTTTCTATGAGGTACTGAGCATTATAGGTTCCTTCGGGGCGTCTTTGAAGTGATCGTACAAGCGTTATACTGGGTATCAACGGTTACGTGGTTTATCTGGGGGTTAGGGGAAAACCGTCACCAAGGACATTACATACCAACTCTTCCAACTGCTCTCCGTTTACTCTGTTGTAGATTCTCGAAAAATCAATATTGCTAGCAAGATAGAGCTCTTAAAACCCAAGCCCATTTCAAACTGGTAACCATTGACCACGTGACCTAGCAAAAATGGGAACTGTCACATGGGAAATTCTTAGATTCGCATGTGATCCAAGAATACAAATTTATTCTTCACATGCTACATGATCATTATCAATTTCTCAACTGCTCAACGTCTCAAGACAAAAGAAAGCATCGGGGAAAAAAACTGTTCACATGGCAATATGAAGAGATACCTTTCTGTTTTGACAGGAACCAAGAATATTTAGATTATATTCAAGTTACTAATACTAAAACCGTTTTTATTGACATTTATTTTGTAGAACCAATTTATGATTTCGATCTATGTATGCATCTGGATTCATGCATGAACGAGATCATAATTTCTCACGTATAAATACTTATACAAATCCTCAAATAATCTGTATACCATACATTTTTTTGTTCGCTGTCACTGAATTATAGTTAAACATATTTGAAGAATAACAGTTTTGTAATATGACTTCAGTAGAAAAAACAGAGAGGGTACAAATCCTAGAACTCGAAGAAGACAAACGAATGATTGAAAATGGTTACAAACCAGAACTAAGACGAAATTTTTCTATCTGGTCATTACTGGGTGTGGGATTCGGTCTTACAAACTCATGGTTTGGTATTTCAGCCTCCTTAATCACTGGTATCAGTTCAGGTGGCCCAATGTTGATTGTTTATGGTATTATCATAGTGGCCTCTATATCTTGCTGTATCGGTATAAGTTTATCAGAGCTGGTTTCTGCATTTCCCGAGAATTCTGGTGGTCAATACTATTGGACTTTCCAGTTGGCACCAAAAAATTCAAAACGTTTTTGGGCGTACATGTGTGGATCTTTTGCATGGATGGGCTCTGTTTTCACAAGTGCTTCAGTCACTATTTCTATTGCGAGTGCATTGGTTGGAATGTATGTTTTGGGAACTGGAAATCCAGACAAAACTGTCAAAACATGGCAGGTTTTTGTCACTTACGAGATCTTGAACATTTTCATTGGTCTGTTCAATTTTTGGGATAAACCATTACCTGCAGTTTCTTCTGCTGCCCTATACACATCATTATTATCATTTGTTGTTATCACAATGACCGTTTTGATTTGTTCAAGAGGGAATTATCAGTCTGCAGATTTTGTTTTCGTTGAGTTCAGTAATGCCACTGGTTGGTCATCGTCGGGTATTGCATTCATTGTTGGTTTAATCAATCCTGCCTGGTCATTTTCATGTCTCGACTGTGCTACTCATATGGCTGAAGAAATTTTAGAGCCTGAAAAATATATTCCAATCTCGATTATGGCTACTGTTGCAATTGGTTTCGGTACCTCTTTTTGTTACTCTATCGCCATGTTCTTCTCCATCAATAATTTAGATGCTATTTTGAATTCTAATACGGGAGTTCCGATTTTGGACATCTTCTATCAAGCTTTAGGCAATAAAAGTGGTGCATTGTTTTTAGAGTTTTTAGTGGTATTAACAGCTATTGGTTGTAATATTGCCTCTCATACCTGGCAAGCTAGATTGTGCTGGTCTTTTTCGAGAGATCAAGGTTTACCAGGCTCAAGATGGTGGTCACAAATTGATTCAAGGGCCGGATTACCTGTTAATGCGCACTTAATGTCGTGTTTCTGCTGTGCTGTTATTGGTTGTATCTACATGGGATCCACAACGGCTTACAATGCCATGGTTACTGGATGTATTACTTTCCTATTACTATCTTATGCAGTTCCTATTTGCTGTTTGTTGTATAGAGGCAGAAATAATATCAAACATGGTCCTTTTTGGTTAAACAAAATCGGACTGTTTTCCAATATTGTGACCTTGTGCTGGACCGTATTTGCATCGGTTTTCTTTTGTTTCCCATTTTCAATGCCTGTAGAGTCAGGTTCAATGAATTATGCAGCGGCTGTATTAGGAGTGTTCTTTATCTACACAATTGCGTACTGGTTTATCAGAGGCAAAAAAACGTTTGCCCAGCACCATAATTTAGATAAGGATGACTGTGATAGTGTTGATGAAAATGTTTCAAAGACAGTATCTGACAGATTGTCTGAAAAAAATATTGATGGTGTCTAAAGTAGAATTTAGTTTTTGGTTTTCAGTAAAAGTTTTAGTAAATTGTCATGTAGCTAAGAAAATTAAACGTTGTTGGTATTATCGAGACCGTCCACTATATACCATAATAAATTGCTTATCATCCCTTAGTTATTGCGGATTTAAAAGCTTTGAACCACTAGTAATACATAGTCATCTTATATGAAACTTATATATAAGCACACATGCAGCATGATAATGCAACATGAAACGAACCATAGATATGAATCTGAAGAGCGTGTCTTAGAACAGAGTCTCTCTTTAGTCACATGTAGAGCCGAGCAATTTCAATTCTATCGCGTTCTGTGTCCTTCCTGTTAAATGGTTTTATTAAACGGCTCTATGTGGGAAGTGCTTCCAAATCGCCGTCCCGGGGTTCGAACTTCTTTTGAATCAGGAAACATACTGTCATGTCATAGTATTTATATGGGTGTTATATAGACAAAAGACACCTAAATATATTTTATTTACACTGTTGTATCATAGTACCAAACTTGTACTTGAAAGGTTACAAATTGTTTCTGGATCATGGACTGGACCGAATTGAAAAAAAGTATTGTGTTTAATTTGTATACATAATGTTATTCTGAATTTTTTTATTTATGAGTCGGATTTCAGAATTAAAGGGATTTGAAGCCCGTATAAAAAGAAAAACTAAGAATATCCTTTACATGTTATTGAGGTTTCTAGATGGGCAAGCCTGACGTACTGATACTAGGTCTTTTTAAATCCAGGCAAAGGTAATGGGCCTGGTACACTCACTGCTGTATTAGTTATTTATCTGGGCTGAATTTTAAAGGAATGTAACACTAATTGATAGACCAGCGAGCGCGTGAGAGTCCAAGGCATTAAAATTTCTTATATTTACATGCTGCTGGCGCATATATTTACATGGCATCATCTCCATAGAAAATTTTTTAATCTTGATCAAGACTGAAATATATATTTTGGTTGGATTGTTTCTCTTTTCTTCTGGGTCAAGTAATATAATTAACTAGTTTGACGTTATTTTCCGTGCTTAAGAGTAGAGGATTCGTGTTCTTTCTTAAAAATGTATAGTAACTCGTACTCTGATCATTCTGACTTACTAAAGGCCGGAAAGAGTGCTGGAGCGGAACATCAATATGAACAAATATCAAGTTGGGGAAAATTCAAAGACTCTTTCAAAGCAGCCGTGGATACAGGCTCAACGTCTTACGTTGATGTAAGTGCTTTAAGAGATCCCGAGCAGCTTACAGATATTGAGAAAGCAGCTTTGAATTCCTCGACAACTAAGCTTAAAAAAGATCTGACTGCAAGACATTTGATGATGATTGTCATTGGTGGTTCAATTGGAACCGGTTTGTTTGTTAATTCTGGTTCTGCCTTGAATACCGGTGGTCCTGCTGCATTAGTTATTGGATGGTTTGTGGTTGGTACGATGATGTACAGTACAGTGAATGCTTTGTCTGAATTAGCTGTTACTTTTCCAGTCACAGGTGGATTCACAACATATGCTACTAGATTCATTGATCCTTCGTGGGGATTTGCAATGGGTTGGAATTATGGATTGCAATGGTTAGTTTTATTACCTTTGGAATTAGTTGCCGCTTCAATAACTATTAGATACTGGAATACTGATATAAATTCAGATGCATGGGTTGTTTTGTTTTATGTTTTTGTTGTTGTTTTAAATTTTTTGGACGTTAAATACTATGGTGAAGCAGAATTCGTGTTATCCATGATTAAGCTATTAGCTGCTGCAGGGTTTGTTATTTTAGGTATAGTTTTAGCTGCTGGAGGTGCTCCAAATGGTGAAGGATATATTGGTGGTAAATTCTGGAATAACCCAGGTGCATTTTCCAATGGTTTTAAAGGTGTCTGTTCCATTTTTGTTACTGCTGCTTTTAGTTATTCAGGGACCGAATTAATTGGTATGAGTGCAGCTGAGACACGTTCTTACAAATCTATTTCAACGGCTTCAAAGCAAACATTTTGGTTAATCACATGTACCTATATGATAACTTTAACAATAATTGGTTGTTTGGTACCATATAACGAACCCTCATTATTAATTGGAACATCGTCTGTCGATGCAGCTGCAAGTCCGTTTGTAATTGCTATAAAAAATGGGGGTATTAAAGGTTTACCGTCGTTGATGAACGCAATCATTTTGATTGCAATTTTGTCAGTTGCAAACTCCTCAGTCTATGCATGTAGTAGGGTTTTTGCTTCATTAGCAGATATTGGCCATGCACCAAAATTTTTAACTTATGTGGATAGACAAGGAAGACCACTATATGCCTTGATTGTCACATTGATTTTTGGCTTATTATCATTCATTGCTGCATCCGATAAGCAAAACGAAGTATTTACTTGGTTGTCTGCATTATCTGGGTTGTCTACTATTATCTGTTGGTTCACCATATGTTTAACCCACATAAGGTTCAGAAGAGCTCTATATGTTAAGAATAGAACAGTTGATGAACTAGTATTTGTTTCACCAATCGGTGTTTGGGGTTCAGTTTACGGATGTGTTTTGAACTTACTAGTCCTGATAGCTCAATTCTGGGTTGCTTTGTTTCCTATTGGTGGTAGTGCTAATGCGAAAAGTTTCTTTGAAGCCTATCTTTCAATGCCAGTCTTTGTGGCCTTTTATGTGGGCCACAAGCTATGGAAAAAAAACTGGAAACTACTCATTAGAGCTGAAAATATGGACATTGATACAGGCAGACAGGATAATGACCTGGAGTTGCTGAAACAAGAAATTATCTTTGAAAAGCAAAGAATAGCTGACAGTCCCTTTTACTACAGACTTTTCAAGTGGTGGTGCTAAGTACTGATGCTTTTCCTCAATTCTTCTTTCTTTACTCTCATTTCTAACATTTGCATTATTTTTGTATAAGTCTCGCGGTATTACATTCGATTTCTGGAATTTTTGTTCAATATATACATATATATACACTATATATACAGCATAAACTATTATATATCGATTGATATTAATATGTCATAAACTATATTATCCGTAAACGGAAGGTCCGCGCGGGAAATCGTGTGTAAGGGCTTCTGATAAAAAACAAAATTCGGGACGGATGATGATGATAATGATGATCTCATTGAACGTCTTCCATATATGATATTAGCCAGAAATAGTGTCGAATATCTCGATAATACCATTAAAACGACACAAAGTTCACCGATATATAGCTAGACTCAACAATGTAATAGAAACTCTTTTTTAGTTTTTTTGAAAAGTGTTTCTTAGAGTGTTTATCCTCTGTCTTGATTTTGCTTCTGTCTTGCTAGCTTACTTAATCGCGTACTCTTCAAAACTTATCATAATGATATATGCAATACAGCTAAAAATCTTTTTCTTTAAATCAACTTTTTTTTTTAATTTAAGTATCACAGTATTAAATAGTGGTGATTGAAGACAACTTGTTCGAAAAAGTGTACTGTTGGGATTATGAAAGCAGCATAACTAGATAACAACCTTACAATTTAATTAAAAAACACACTATCTCTTTGCAATTAGCTTTATAGACCATAGCTTTGTCGAACAACACAAGTTGTGACATCAACCTGATTTTTCAATTTCTGAAAAAGTAGTGTGGACCTTACTTAAAGACAACTACTTTTTTGATCATTGCTTCAAACAATTACTCCATTTCTGAGGCACTCAACTCAATAGTGGTTGTGAAACCCCAACTCATATTACTCATTCTTGCAGCCAAACTTTTTGTTGATATAAATACAAATGATTCCACCTTCAACTATAGAGCCAAAACCGAATTCAGGATTTAGGACAGGATTCTTCAAGTCAATAGCAAATACATTCAAGTACCCGAATAATAATGATAAACCGATTGGTGTAGCAATCGATCCAACAACGGTCGGCGGCACGCTAGAACAACAGGAGTTATTCGACCATGTGAGAAAAGGTAGTCTATCATCTAGAGCAAAAGCAGTTGAACTGTTAGTAGAATGCTTAAACGAATATCCTATTTCGTCTATCCCTGAAATTTGGTATTCTTCTAGGGATATGATCAAGCCAAACATAAACTCAACAATAAAGAGGCCAAGTCTGAAACTTTTATCGCTTTGTATAAAAAGGGATGACCCAACTGATCTGACGTCAAACTTTGTTTATTATAATGAAATAATAACGAATTGCATTATAACTAGAAACAGAATTGATTCCGATTTTGATTTATATTTAGAGTGTTTGAAAAACTTAACATTCGATGGTAAGGATATCAGTGAATATCAATTATCAGAAAACAGACCTTTAGGCCAACTATTAGCAGACTTCCTGGGAACCAGCGTCATAATAAAAAATAAGAGTCTAATTGTGTTGCTTCAATTTGTAAATGATTGTATACGGCATAACTTTGATCTTTTTACAAATGACGATAACGACAAAAATTATATAGCCAAGATTTTAAGAGAGGTCTTGAAAATTTCTTTGAAAACTTCAAATATTGCTATTTTGAATCAATGCTTATTACTGTACAATACGGTAGTATTGTACGGCAGTATACCATCGTCATGCTTACATGATGTTGTTGAAGTTTTATCAGGTGCAAATGTTTTGAACCTTGACTTTTACGAATTGACGTCTGAAATAACAATGAATTTGATTAAGAAAGAAACAACAGAAACAACAATAACAACTTTATGCGAAGTTGTCGAGAACAAAAGTTCAAAGGACAATAATTATAATGCGACTATAGGTGGAATAAAACTATTACAATATGTTTTTCAAATTATTCCTGAAAAAGTTGACATTTCAATCGTATTAAAAGCATTTAAGAAAACCATTTCTTGGAACAATCAACTTGTAAACTCTACAATCATTGAATTTTTCAATAACATATTTACAAATGATGAATGCCTTAAATATTTAACTTTTCAGTATTGGTCTTCTGACAGTGACGTTTCCATTTTTGAGCTCTTATCTTCTATTAACAGCGAGAAGTTAAAAGAAACACTTTCTATTCTACAAAAAGTTGTCAATGACAATATGTATTCTGGACCTATTGACAGATTAATTGATTTCTTGATTTTGAATAGCAAAAATCTGTCAACAACAAACTCCTTATATATTTTAGAGTATTACTCAATGGAGAAATTATGCTTACCACTGAATGCGAATTGGAAGGAGGATATCTTTAAAGCTTTAAAAATTTTTTATTATGATTCTTCGAAATCAACTCAAATACGAATAGAATGTTTGAAGTTAGTTAAAGAAAGTTACGATCTGTCATTATCACTATTTAAAGATGATGACTACATAACCCAAGAGTACATTTTTTGTTTGTTTGGTAATTTGCAAAAAGAATCAAACTCTGAAGTTTTGAATGTACTATTAGGATATCTTGAAGAAATTTGCTTAGAGCTTTCAGACGATTTGTATAAGAATTTTATCGATTCTGTTATACTTGTTGGAATCCAGTCATCCGGCCAGGAACGGAAGAGAAGTTTAGTTTCATTATCTACAAGTATTGGATCGTTTTCGAATAATGAAGTTATTTTTCAAGATTCGACACTGAGTCAAATTACCAAAGCATTTGTTAAATTGTTTTTCTTGACGAAAGAAGATCGTGCCAAATGTGTTTATAGTTATGATCTCTTGATCAAAATTTCTGAATATGCTATAAGCAATAACAAACCAGATTTGTTATTAATCACAGCAAGAGGTTTTGTCAGAATAAGAGCTACTATAGAAAACGCCTTGTATTTCACGAAACCAACAGACATGGAAGGTTTATCTGATGCATTTGGTAGAAATCTGAATTTTTTGAAAGAGCACAATACTATAGCTGATCCAAAGCTGAAATGGTGGTATCCAGAAGAATTCGAGTACATACCCCAAGAAGTATTCGAACTCCCATCAAGCACAGTTTCTTTTCTGAATAACGAAACCGAAGGTCATTTGAAGGATTCTTTTACAATTGATATAAATCGCTGGTTAAGCCTTGTTATTCAAATCATTCTAGAAGCTCCTGATTGGGAAATATATTCATTTGTTTGGGCGCATTTTTGTCCGCAGTTATCGAATTTAAAACTCTTCATATCATGTTCAGCGAATATCAACAAATTGAGGTCCTTAATTTGTGAACAGCTGTCTTTGAAACTACCTTTGAACTTAAAAATCCCATCAGCATTATCTAAAGCTGATTTACAGGTTGCCTTTGTTAGAAATTTATCAGCTTTAATTGCATATCATGATTCATTTTCTAAACAAGATGAGGATCAAATAATTAATTCTTTAATATTTGGATTGTCATCTTGGGAAAAAACAGCAATTCCTTGTATTCATATTTTGACCGTTTGTTGTTACGAAATTCCATTGTCCGTTAAAAAATTTTTATCCATCATTTTAACCAAATTACAAACAAGGATATCAAGTGCTTTTGCAAGCGCTCACATATTGGAATTTTTGGTTTCTTTATCTCATGTTCCTTCTTTAACTTCAAATTTCACAGTTGATGAATTTAAAAGAGTTTTTGGTATTGCCTTTAAGTTGATTCAGTACTCTCACGATATTACTCAGTTAAAAAATGATCAACATCAAGGCATTTTAGCCCATGGAAAAGTAGCACAAGTTGAAAAATCTCCCTCAACGCAAGTTACAGAAATAACTCCGATTATTTCACAGTATTTATTATCGATGTCATATAATGTTATTTCAGGATGGTTTATTTTAATGAAAGTTAATGAAAGGAAGCAACTGTCCTCGTTTATTATCAGAAATTTGATTTTGTTATCAGGCAGTGATGGCTCAAAGATAAACGAGGACAACATGGCATTTCTAGATTTTGTCTCTAGATTTACCTATTCTGAGTTGGATTTAAGAATAACTCCAATAAACTCTGAGTATTTTAAAGGCGAGGATTTTGTTTTAACTTCTAGATGGATATGTGGTTCAAGCATTGTAACAATTGATACAAATACAAAAACCGGGGAGTCTCTTTTTACAATTAGAAGGCCATCGGGATCAACAGTTTTCAAAGTTACACCTGATCCCTCCATGATTCCGCAATATATTTCAAGCTTTCACGAATATGATACTTCTGACAATTTTTTCAGTCCAAATTATATGCTACTACAATTTGTGGTTCATATGGATCAAACGAATAAGTCCAAACCAGTACCTTTATTGGACGATGAAGCAACAAAGAGGTCAATTTCAAATTTTGATCGATTAGCTGTCGTTGAATTTCACAAAGTTGGATTGATATATATTGGCCCAAATCAAAAATCAGAACAGGAAATACTATCCAATACAGAAGGTTCAATAGATTATACGAATTTTATATCCAAACTAGGTCATTTTATTGAGCTGAAAGGATGTAAGAACCTTTACGTTGGCGGCCTAGACACCGAAAACGATATTGATGGAAAATTTGCCTATTGCTGGGATGATAAGATCACTCAGCTGATTTTTCATACTACAACATTAATGCCGAACAATGAGCATGATCCACAATTTTCTATGAAGAAAAGGCATATTGGAAACAATTACGTGAATGTTTTTTTTGATGAATCAGGCTTACCGTTTGATTTCAATACTATTAAAAGTCAGTTTAATTTTTTAAATATTGTTATACAACCTCACAGTATATCTTCAAGTTTATATAACATGAAGGATAAAGAAGGTAGGCCAAATAATGAATCAAGTTTTTTCAAAGTAAAAATATATAGAAGATCAGGAATACCTGGACTTTTCGCTACTTGTCATTTCAAAATTGTTTCAAGTAAAAATTTACCTACTTTCATTATCAATTTAGCTTTAGTAACCGATCAATTTGCATCAATTTGGCATTCCAACGGGTTATTTTGTTCCAATTGGACACGCAGAATGAGGCAGATCAATCTGATGAAGCAAAAGGCGGAAACGTATCATTCTGAACTAAAAAAACTTCAGTTAACTCAAAACAATAACAGCACCAATAACAGTTCCGCAGCCAAGTACGAAGGCACCACCGCTCAGTCGTTCTTAGATCAATTATCAGGATCAACATTTGATTCTTCAAGTGTTAATAATAACGCAGGTCATAATGCCGAGCCTTCACCAAATAACAAAACACAATATGAATACATTGATTCGAAAGATATTGAGCTTTTCAAAACGTTAGAATTCAATTCTTATACGTAATATCAATTTTTCACGTTATTTTGTGTTTTATTCTATATGTAAAACCAATTAGGTGAACTTAATTTTGGATTCATATTATCTAGTGCCATAGTTTATTTCTTTTTTTGATTGAAAAAGAATCAGCTTTGAGTTATAAATTACCCTTTCCACATTATTTTGTATTTTCCATAGATGATTTGGTAACACAAGAATGTTGTGATAATTGTTGTATATATACAATTTGTATTATAGTTATCTACCTACGTAGACTTGTAGTTGATGTAAAATTATCCATTTGATGAAATTTTGAATCTACAAGCTAGTTTAGGACTCTTAAAAGCGAGGAATATATATATATAGAGTGAAAAAGACTATTGGCAGTAGAAAAATCATAAATAATAATTAAATAGTACAGGCAGAAGTGTTAACGTTAAAATTGAAGCTGAGGGCAAAAGAGTCAGGAAATTTCTAGAAAGTATAAAGCAACTAAACACAAAAATCAACTGCTTCCACGAAAGGAGCAGTAATCCTTTTGTCAAAATCATGAAGGGGAAACATTCAAAAAAAATCATCAACTCATTAACTTAGCAAAAAGTAATACCTATACACAGGACGGTCAGTAATCAAAATAATTTTGTATCTTAAATCTAATTCTCGTCATCTGAAGTTATTACACTCTCAGATAATGCTATGAGCTTTTCGATAGAAGCTAAATGTTTACCATAAGAAGATTTTGATATTTGTTTCAAATATTGCTTAACTTTTTTGATTAATGATTTCTTTCTTTCGCCAGTGGCAATCTCAACCAATTTTTGAACAACATAATTCGCAAACTGATCTTTCATCATCAAAGATAACGGAGAATCATCATCATAATCATCTGTGCTATTAACTGTAGAATTTTTGCTGCTTAAAACTTTATCTAAAATTAGATTTCTTTGAGATAAATCGCCAAAAATAATACATTTCTCAACAACATTTGACGCAAATTTGTGTTTTGAAAACGAAACAACTGAATCAGCAACAGTTTTGACAATATGGTCTCTATCTTTGTAGTCACCATGTTCAAGAATATGTTGAATAACGTAATTACCGTATTGGTCTTGAATTAAATAGAATGTAAACTTATTAAGTTCACTCAAAATGAATTCTTGATCTACCGAATCAGAAAACTCCAACAATCTTTGAATAACACGGCAGCCATAGGGATGTGTTGACAGGTGATAAATTTGCGACTTGAGAGATTCTAAGACAAATTTTATATGTTGAATTGGAATTCTTTCAATTGATTTTTGAATAACATGGTTGCCGTTCTGGTCTTTAATACATGTAATAATGTTATCTTTCAACTCCATAATTATCATTATTTGATCTTCTAACTCAACGTATTCGACAGCTCTTTGCACAACTCTACAGCCGTACATTTGTAAAGATAGGGTCTCTATATTACCTTTCATTTTCTCCAACAAAACTTTTCTTTGAGTAACAGAACCATACTCAAAGTATTTTTGTATAACATAATTACCAAACACGTCAGTCATTAGTTCCAAAGCAATGTCTCTAATTTCGTTGAAAATGACTTCTTTCTCAGCCGATGATGATTTTTCTAATTCTTGCTGAATAAATCTTGAACCATGCTGGTCCTTTGAAAACTCAATTGCATTACCAAAAATATCTTTTAAAGTATACTCTTTCGATTTGTTATTACGGAACTCTTCTAAGAGTGGACTTCTATAGATATGATTAGAACCTTTTGAATTATTTTGGCCGCGACGTTGCTTTGAGCTTGGAGAAACGGATGGTTTAGGTGATCTGATATTAGTATTTCTAGGTACGGGTTGATGAATATGACTGCTTGGATGATCAAATGGTTGAGGACTAATCGGAGGGGGAAAAATTGCATATGGATTGAATCCCGAAAACATGTATTGTTGAAAAGGTTGACCGTTGGCATCAACAACTTTGCTATCAGCTTCGACAGCGGTAAAATCTGTTGAGTGTTCTTTTTGAGGGTGAGATTGATGCTGTTGTTGATGCTGTTGCTGTTGAGGTGGTTGAGGTGGTTGAGGTTGAGGTGGATGATGTTGAGGTTGAGGTGGTTGAGGTGGTTGTTTTTGTGCTGGCTGTGTTGGGTATTGTTGCTGTTGTTCATCGATGTTAAAAAATGATGAGGGTGGAACCAACGGGTACGGTTGATTAAACTGATATCCATATTGAAACATCTGCGGATAACCCTGTGGAGACATCATCGATGGCTGATGATTCTGATACATCGGAGTAAATGAAGCTGTAGCAGCAGGATTCCAAAAAGTGTTCGAGTTTATCTTTTCATTTTGATCAAAAATAGCAGAGTTGTGTTCAGAATGATTCAAGTCTGATGAGATTGATAAACTGCGCTGTTTTTCTATGGAGATGAAGGCTTCATTTGGAGAGTTTGATAAGTAATTATCAATTTTTTCTGATATTGACTGTCTACCAGAGTGAACCGTGCTTAGTGGAACATTCAAACTTTCGTTGACGGAATTCGATGTGCTCTCATTCAGCAAAGCAGCATTCCCAGGTGACAACTCCTGACTAAGAAAACTGGTTCTTCTGGAATTTCCTGTTCGTGAACCGCCAATGGACAATGAGCCAAGGTTGTTCAGTAGTTCCACTTCTCTTGTGGCTTCCGCAACTGCAGCAAACTTCTCCAAGAATCTCCCACTGATATTAGTGTTGCTGCTGCTCGACATACCGCCACTGATCGAGGCTGCACCAAACACATTTGACTGTAACCTTGAATTCGTTGTTGTGTTGTAGCCACCCAACGACAACGTGCCTCTTCTTAAACCAAACGGATTGTTCATATTCACTTCACTGTCAACATCGCTGCCGGTGGCGTTAGAGTTTCTTCTGCTCCCAAATAACCCGCTGGACTGTTGCTGGTTATTACCTGTGGCACTTAGACTTGAAACTATACTTGAAACGTCATTATCCATCTGATCCATGCCCAAGCGTAGTTGATCGTTCAGAATAGACAACGTAGCTAACGAAGTCTGCGAGTTATTGATGCCTGAGCTCGTCCAGGCCGTAGAGGTGATGTCTTCTGCATTCCTGTTAGTAGTGCCACATAAATAATGCTTATAAAACACGTACCAGTCATTTTAAAATCTCAAACTTTTTCTCTTTCTGTTGTTTCTTAAAAATATCTATGTACAAAAATATTAAGAAATAAGAATCAGAAACAGAAACAAAATTTTATATACAAGAAAGATTGATACTGATTCGAAATAAACAATCATCAAATATAAAGTCTTAATTCCCAAAAATTGGAAAAATGCTGATTTTCTCTTGGGTTCCGGGTAATGACCATTTTTGTTTTTTTGGAAAAAGAGTGAGAATCGAGGGTTGAGGTTTCGACCGGAAATGGGTGGCTCTTCGTTTTTAAAAATTATGTGATGGCTCTTTAGCGATGCCAGCTCAAAAGAACACAGAGTACATATATCAGGAGGGAATGAGCAAGAACGTCAAGTACAAAACAGTTGTCGAGGCTGTCCATGCGTCTGAGAATATACTGAGAAATAAGCAGAGTGCAAACGATGTGAAACGGATGCTGGAGGTACTATATCCAGTTTTTTCAAACGACGCTGCAAAAAAAATATCAAGTCTCAAAAGTATACTGAAAGAAGAGCTGCCGATTCAGGACAAGGGATCTGTTTCTGATTCTCGCGACCGTGTTCTTCACGATCTCGCGAAGTTTGGGTCTTTGTCTGATCAGAAGCCAATTTCAGAGGCACCTAACTACCTGCCTCGTAACGAGTCAACAAGTAAGCATCAATGCGATTACTCAACCACGATACTGAATATACTAACTAAACGCACAGATAACAAGTCAAACATTTTGAGGTTCAAAAGTATGAATTTTGTGTTGCACAAATCAGACTTCATTAGAATATTGCCCTCGACTTTCCAGAGACAGTTTAAATATGAAACAGAAATCGATTTTCAAGTTAAGAGAGCTAGAAACCCAGAGAATTTGATTCAAGATGGTTCCTACTATTTGATATTCCAAACCCATGAAGAAGCAGCTGCTTACTATTTAGAGTCCATGGGCAAAGAAATCAACGGCCTGATGTTGAATTTGTCGTTTGTTAATATAACTGAGAACGAGAAATACTTATATTCTTCGATATTGGGGGAAGTCAATGACTTAACGGGAAGTAAAAAAACTTCATCAACACTAGGCCACGTTAACGCTCAAAGTTCAGCGGATTCAGTTTCGACTAAATTGATACGGCCGAAAGTAGCTCCGATAAAAAGAACCCACTGTGTTTTAGTGAGAGGATTACCGTTATTTGTAACTAAAGGAAAATTGAGCGATTTATTATGGGATTATAATTTATATCCAGATGAAGAAAGTTCGCTGCTGCTACTAAAGCAAGACTTGAAAAGCAGAATAGGTTTGTGGCTGATAAAGTTTGATAATTCAAAGGACCCAATCAGATTTGTAAGAAAGTTTAACGGCCTCCACTATTTAAACGAGTCTAAAATGCCGATAGTTTTCGCAGAGGTTTTAGATTAGATTTCTGTTATGTGAAATTTCTTTTTTACATAATGTTCCATCCTGTAAATACAGACGGTATCACTTCAATTCAACTATGACTAATGTTATTGTGTTATTTATTTCCATTACTCTCTATATAATCAATATAGATTATTTATTATACAACAACTACTTAGGCGATATCACCTATATCACTGAAACTTCTCCAACCTTCTCTAACTAATTCCCATTTTTTAATTTTCTCTCCGTTGCTATTATTATCATCTTTCTCAACTATTACATATTTTTCCCATTTACCCTTAAACTCCCAAATAATTATGATTGAGTCTTCGTTTGACCAACCTAGAACGCCCTTTTCATGAACACCATTTTTAGCAATGCGATCGTCTTGATCATCCTTCAAATGAGCAGAACAGAAACTCCATGTAGAATTAAAATAATCAGGTCTCAGTATTCCTGGTAAGTTTTTTAAAACATGTTGTTTATTACTTTGCTGTGATGTAATATTAAAGACATGTAAAGTTTGCTTATCTGATAATACAGCAACTTTTGAGCCATTCGGTGAAAAACTTATAGAATACACTTCAGCTCTGTCTAATCCCCTTCTAAATTCATACAGCAAAGCGCAGTTTGAAGTTGAGTGGATTCTTATTATTGTACCGGTTTCTGATGCTGATGCAACCATCGTACCAGATCTATTTAGTGCTAGACATCTAATTTTTGATTTGTGTGCTTTGATTATTGAAACTAGATTTCTTTCTTGACCAGAGGGCGAAACATCAACTAGCTGTATCTGACCCATTATTCTAGCGGGAAATGCTAATATTTGATTGTTTGATTCACCGTTTCCTGGAGATAAGCTTGCAACACCTAAGGGATTCTCAAAGCTCTCATAACTTGATATTTTTTTAGGAGGTGAACTGAAGGCATATATGTATATATAATTATTCAAGACAACAATGATTCGAATTCTTGATAGGAGAACATTTAATACAGGACTCATAAAATTTAAATTTAAAGCATCTCTCTTCTTCAGATCATCCCATATGATCACTTTATTTAAAGGAAATTTTGGATTTTTGCCTCCACCAATTAACGCAAGATAATTCGTTCTATGCAGCATTGTTATTTTACCAATTCCATCATTGAAATCTCTTTTAACTTTCAATTCCATTGGATCAGTGTTATACACTCTAAAACCATGTTCATGACCAATCGCAAAACAGCCTTGATTCTGGTTAAAAGAAGCACATAACAGTATAGGTGTTAGGTTTGAAGATAGCTCAGCAATCGATTTTCTAGTGTTCATTATCGTGTTTGAATACCTTCAAGATAAACTAGAACTATAACAGGTGTCCTAGTTAACAATAATGTAAAGTCAAATCTCCCCTTAGGTGTTGATCCTCGAAAGGTTTGGGTGATTGGTCGTAATTCCCAATGTAGCAATAATTACTTATCTCGGTACTTTCTACATTGAGTACTATATCTATAGTTTGATAAAAGCTATTTTGGTATTCTCTCTGAATTCCATTAGGCAGATATACAAAGCTTCTGGTGTATTTTTTTAATACATCAGCAGCTAGTTGTTTTAGAGAGAACTTAAATTGGGTGGACATAAATCTTGTTCAAGAGAAACTTGAAGCTTGTTTTGATCAGCAATATCGTAAAAATTATAAAGAGGTTTTGTAGTAAAGATCGATGACAAGAGTAATGTAATCAATACAGAATTTGTTTAAGAATATAATAGTTAAATGATTGAACAAATTTTTAAGAATGTATAATAATAGCTGTTGTATATATATTACCAAATGATCGAGATATAAAATAGCCTCAGCTAAAGTTTATTATTTCTGACCAAAGAACCCTCTTCATATAATTCTTGAAGTTTTTTCTTAAAGTGCTGACGAGCTCTTTCTCTCTTCAATTTAAAAGTTGGTGTTAAGACTTCATCTTCAACTTTTAGTGGTTCGAAATCCAAATGTAAGTTATGAACTCTCTCAAACCCCTGCAAATCCGAATTTTTGATGTTCTTTGAAATTTCGTCAATAATCGATTTCTTAATTTCAGGATTCTTTAAATGAATTAGTAGTTCGTTGTCATCAATCACCTCAATATCGTGAACTAGCTTTAACAATTTCTTAACAGATTCTGGTTCAATGCCTGCTATAGCAACAAGATAATTCTGCAGTGAATCACCATGAACAAATAACTGCGTCAAAATTGGATTGTTAGCAAGATAAATATTTTCAATTCTTTCAGGTGTAACATATTCACCTTGCGCTAGTTTGAAAAAGTTTTTCACACGATCTATAATGAAATAGTTTCCTTCATTGTCGAGAGCAGCTACGTCACCTGAATGATACCAACCTTCTTCATCAATCGCATCCCGTGTTGCTTTTTCGTTTTTATAGTAATGTGAAAATACAGAATGTCCCCTAACTAATATTTCCCCTCGTGCAAACGGCTTATCTTTTGAAGTGTAACCCATTTCTGGAACATCTCTTAACCTTGTTTCTGACGTAACACTTGTTGGACCTGATGAACCTGCTTTAGTTTCATAGGGATCACAAAATGTGATCATTGAAAAGCATTCAGTTGCCCCATAACCCTGTAAGAAACCACAGTTGAAGAATTTTTTTAAAAACAAAATGGAATCTTTGGATATTGGAGCTGATGCACACATTAAAAAGCTAACATTTTCAAAGCCGATTTTATCTTTTAGTTTTAAAATCTGTTCAGATTCTGAAAAATTTGACATCTTTGATAACTCTTCCTTCATCTTACTTTCAAGTAATGTAAAAACTCTTGGAACTCCAGAAAATAAACTTGGTCTTAGAATCTCTAAGTCCTCGAATAATGATTTTGTTCCTCTCAAGCTTGGAAACCCAATTGAAATACCAGCAGTCAATTCATAATTTGAGAATGACTTTTCTAAATTATGAACCAGTGGCAGAAAACATAACGTACGTAATTGTTTTCCATGTTTGTCCTTATTATACTTAAAATTCCCTTCAGCTAGTTCTTTTGGTAATCCAACAGCAGGTTTAGGCAAATGAATTAGAAAAGCAGTCGCATTTGCAGTGGCATTAGCATGGGTCAAGTAAACACCTTTTGGTTTTCCTGTTGTTCCAGAAGTGAAAGACAAAGTGTAAAGAGTATCAGGCTTTGGAAAATTGTAATTGATTGGCAACTTATTGCTTTCTCCATACTTTTCAAGGTATTCGAAGTCTCTTAGTTCAACATTCAATTCTTTGGCTAACTCAAA
Organism: Wickerhamomyces kurtzmanii; assembly: GCA_030572875.1. Taxonomy (NCBI): domain Eukaryota; kingdom Fungi; phylum Ascomycota; class Saccharomycetes; order Phaffomycetales; family Wickerhamomycetaceae; genus Wickerhamomyces; species Wickerhamomyces kurtzmanii. The sequence continues at coordinate 35,351 of JAJMCJ010000030.1, read as the reverse complement.
TAATCCAGAATCTTCTGAATCACTCAATTTTTCAAACGAGATGATAACACATATTTTTTTCAAGTCTTCAGGAAACCGTTTTTTTAAATTCAGGTAGTTCTTGACTTTTTCTTTAGCAATAACAGCTACTGGTGATTCACTTAGCTGCAGAACGTGGAGAACAGCTTCATCAGTCAGACTGTCATACAGGCCCGTGTTTGGAATAGAATATGACCTTGTAGCTAAATCGCAGAGCAGTAACTCTATTGAGTTTGCTGCAGACAGCGCAACTACAAACTTTGGTTTGCCAGTTTTGAAATCAAAACCTGAATCATCCTTGTAGAAGAACTTGTTGCGCAAAACAATGTTGATGATACCAGAAGCAATGTTATTTTTTCTGTTATCTATTTCCTTATAGCTCTGATAGGAGAAATAATTGTTAAATCTTTTTGCGGTTGGATTATATTCACGTTTGCCCAAACAGTTATCGTTTGGCCATGTCTTCACTGCGTTGTCAAACAGAGCATGTAAAGTATTCAAATCTGGGTGAATGCAATCAATCAATTTTTGAGATGCGTTGTTCTTGTAGATTTCACCAAACCCTTTTGTAGCAGTGTTTGCCACAGGACTCGCTCTGTAAAGTTTCTCAAAAGGATAATCTTTTCTCAAGTTATCAAGCGATCTTAGAATTGAGGAATCCGTCATTTTTATGTATTAGGATACAAGTATATACGTTGAAACAAAATAAAGATTATATACATAGTATTGTTGAACGGTTTAAGGGTATTTATATACAGGTTTTCTATTTTACCTATTTGTATAAAACAAGTTGGAGTTGTACTGTGGGGAGTATCAAATTACTCCAAACGAAGTTATCAAAAGAGTAAATATCGTGATTTACCAAATATGGTAAAAAGTACTTGGGTGGGCTTACAGTATAATACACAAAGACCAGTGACAAGCAACATCAATAAGAGATAATTGATAAAACATCAAATAACCACACAGAACCATAGACTAATTACATAGCTCTTCCTATACATCGTCGTCGTGGATACGTCATTAATTCCCGATCTACCTAAAATCCGTAACAAACCTTCTATACCCGCGAAATACCGTACGTACCATACATACATACCAAATCAAATATATGGAGGGTAGGTAATAAAATGAGTGGTGAGCTCCAAGCACTTTTTGGGACACTGCAGTAGTTCTTGAGAAGAGCCTAGCAAAGGTCATTTCTATGGACGTAAAGGCAAGTGTGATGCCAATGAGTGAAATGCTACTATTAGGAGTCTTTACCAATTGCACTGGCTCAAATATTTTCATCGTTTCAGTCTCCCAGAGCATGGATTTTGTCTTAGTATCAGCTCAAAATGGAGAAAAATCACTGAATCGTACTGCAGCTCAAGTTTTTTAGAGCTCTTGGTAAAACTCACTAAATACATTGAAAAAAATGTGCTTCTTGGAATTTCAAATTGTAATATATACAAGTATCTATAAATAAATGTATGACTCAAAATACAAGCGAAGTTCTTAATTCTAATATTTGAGGTTCTGATTCACCGGATTGAATCTAGTTCTGCTGGCTTCAGGCAACATGTTTCATCAAATATTCAAATCCTGAAAAGAACATCATGCTTGCAAATATCGATCTTGTGATTGATGCACTTAAACCTCTGTATGATCTTTTGGTTGGGAATTTGAGAGTTCTCTTCACCAAAGTCTCCTGGGGTCTGTCTGATGACTTTTTAACAATATTTGAAACTATGTCTCTTTGAATCAAACATTTCATAGTATCTACGGGAAAAATAGTGATCCAGCAGATAGCACCTGCTAATGCACCTGAAACCGCAATGGAAATCCCACTATTTGAGAACTTTCTTAATCCATCAGATATTGGATCAGTAGACAACGGGTCGGTTGATAGAATGACTGAATTCAGTAAAATCTTGATACTCTCATATGAACAGAAATACACACCAGCTCCAAAAGAGTCTCTCAAAAACTGGTACTTATAGCCGGAGTAGAGACCAGAGACTCCAACATGATCAACTATTTTCTTCACAGTCTGATAATTCGATTTGTGGAGGTTTTCAGGCTTCACCATTTCTTGTTTTTCAACTACTCCTACAATCTGGGAAAACAGTTTTATGAACTCAAATGGACATGCCCAGAAACTGGTTACTATTCCTGCTGAATACCCAGAAACAAAAGAGACAGGAGCATTGTTGAGAACTAAGCCAATCGTATTGTTTGAAACTTTGGGTACATATTTGAATACTTTTGAGGCATAAGGCTTTGTGAAAGAATAAACTGAGACGTTAATCGCCCGTGAAAACGCAACGGAGAGAAGAGGCGTTGTGATACCTCTGAATAGCCCTTTGAAACCCTCGTTCTTCAAAGTGTATACAAAGCATGATGTGATTGATTTAAATCCGTGGGTTTGCATTCTAGTCTTGATAGTATCTAATGGGAAGGCTACAGTTGTCGAAAGTAGTGACGCAGAATATGAAAGTATTGTAGGTCTCCATATTTCTAAGGACTTTGGCAATGTAATGTATGGATTTTCAATAGTCGAACTTGAAGATATTGCAGGGGCAATATTGGTTTGCTTTGACATTACTGAGAAATTGTAATATTTATCTTGTGAATTATTTAACATTCGCAGTTTCTTAGGTTTATGCATATCAGCATGACTCGCATGGCGACTCAAAAAGATTACTTTATTGGGAAAGTTATATCGAATATTAGTCCTCAGAGTTATTGTGTTTACATATGATGATTGATACATTGATCCAAATTAAGCAGTTAGGCAATCATTTATCTATTGAGTAAAGATCAGACTATATAAATCTTGCGAAAAGTATTATTTCTTGCTACCATATTTGTTGACGGACTTACCATCTGGAACAGTAAAGAAAACTGGAACATTACCATTTTCAGCTTGTTTATCAAGAATATAATAACCTTTTCTTTCGAATTGGATAACGTCCCCAACTTTCATGTCTTTAACATTCAAATCAGCTAGAGCAGCAGTATGAAACTCGGTTTCTGGGGTAAGGAAGTCTTCAAAGCTGTCACCTTCATCTAATTTATCTTTTGTAATCAAGTGATCGAAATCCACCAAGTCAACAGCAACTTTATCATCGGTATCAGCTAACCAGGTTAATTTGTGTTTAGTTTTTCTAAAATCACCATTCAAGTTTAATCTAGCTTCGAGCGATTTGATTGAGTCACCGTCTTTGTTAATTTTGGTAATGATAACATTACCCCAATCCATAAAAGTAACTTCTTCTCCTTCCTCTAATTCCAAGGCATCATCCAAATCAATTAAAACATCAGAAGCATAAACAACTGGCTTATTACCAACTTCTGGATTTTTCTTATGTTTTGGTTTTTCTTCAGTAAATGGTTTTTCAGGACCATCAACAATATGAACTTTAACACCGTTAACAACTGCAGTATGACGTGGGGCAACTGGATCAATGATCTTCTTATTCACAGCCCAAATTAGATTCCAATCTAAATTAATAATATTTTTGGATGGGCCTTGGGATATGATGAAGTTTTTCAAACCTTCAACTGACATACCTCTACGTCTAACACCTCTAACAGTTGGAAATCTTGGATCATCCCAGTTAGCAACGTAACCTTTATCAACAAACCATTGTAATTTTCTCTTAGACAATAAAGTTCTAATAAAGTTGACTCTTGCAAAATCCCAAATGTGAACTTTTCTCAAACCTAAAGCTTCTAACATCCAATCATATTGGGCATTACGATCTCTATATTCAATCGTTCTCAAGGCATGTGTAACGCCTTCGATTGAATCAACAATTGGAACACAGAAATCATAAGTTGGATAGATTTTCCAAGTAGAGCCAGTTCTATGATGGGGAGTTAAATTACATCTGTAGATAACAGGATCTCTCAAAGTCTTGTTTGGGGCATCATATGATATTTTAGCACGAACACAATTTTTCAAACCCTCTTCGGTACCATTTCTCATCTCTTCGGTGAAAAATCTTAAATTTTCTTCTACTGTGCGATCACGTCTTGATGACTTGATACCATCCATACGTTCCTCTCTCATTTTTTCTAGTGGAGTATCGTCACAATAAGCTTTGCCATCTTTAATCATCTGAACTGCTAGATCATACATAACTTGGAAATAATCAGATGAAAAGGTTAATCTGTCACCTTTAATACCTAGTAATTTCAAATCTTCAATGATTGAGTCTTGAAACTCAACCTTTTCTTTTGATGGATTAGTGTCATCGAATCTAATGATCAGTTTACCGTGATACATATCGGCGAAATACTGATTTAGAATTGCAGCTTTGGCATGTCCAATATGCAAGTACCCAGATGGTTCAGGAGGAAAACGAGTAACAACATGGCCATCAATCGCATCTTTCAGATCAATATCAAAATTGGCCTTATGAGTTTCCTTTTTACCGCTGCTGGATTTGGTTTGTTTTTTCAATTCTGAAATTGATCTTGTGACTAATTCAGCAATAGCACTAAATTTTTTATCGGAATCTAAAAAGCTGTACCAACGAGAAACGTTAGTGTAGACTTGGTTCTTGACAATAGATCCAATAACACCGTTAGATCTTAGCACACCCCAAGTTGCTATATCAGCAACAGAAGGTTTAAAACCAATGATAAAAGATCTGAAGTTTAGATGAGTATCTAGTTTCTCTAGAGAGACTGATAACTTCTTGAAGTCCTTAACTGATAATTCGCTGTTGGCAAATTCAATCCATTCTTTAGACTCTTCTAAATTGGTTAGAACTTTTGGGAAGTCCTTAGCTAGCTGTTCTAAAACCTCGGAATCTTTATATGTTTTACCGCCTTTTGTGAAGACGACAGAAGCTGAATCAACAGTTTTTTCATCAACAAAATCAATCTTAATAGAGATGTCTGTCAATGAATGAATAAAGCCAGTGGCAATCAACGCTGGATAAGCAACATTCTGTGCTTTAGTTGCAACAGATAAAACGTACGACATTTTGTTTCAGGTTACTGCTGTTATGTTGGTAAGTCTTGTTGAAATTAAGATAAAAAAGTCGAAGAAAAATCGAAAAAATCGTCCGGTACGGCCACTTCCTAAAATTTTATATTGAAAAATCAGAAACCATCATCATTACCAACAACAGTAGCGACGTCATCAACAACATTTGTATCGTCAGCTTTAGAAAACACTCGGATGTCTGACACAAAGTTTCTCTCCATTAGTTCTAGAGCTTCAACAACAGCTTTGAAACAACCAAAAGAAATTACCTCGTTTTCACGAACCTTAGAAGGTGAATACGTTAACGATGATTCCAGTTTAAGTTATTTTTTCTTGCCCGATTCCGATATTGATACGAATGTTGATCTAGGAGCGGGCTTTAAGAGGTTCAAGAAGTTTGATGAAGAGAAGGATGGTGACTTGGACGGTTTACTAAACGCAATTCAAAATTTAGAAAGGGAAACTAATACGAAGATAAAAGCCGATATTATTACATTTAGAGGAATTATGACAAAGATATTGACATTGCCAAATAACTCAAATGAGCCTTTTAATTTTAACGTGATTTACTTTGATGGGCAAATTTTCATCAAACAGGACAAAACATTGGAAATTAAAAGACCGGTTAACGAAAATGACTTGAGACTGCAATATTCTGGCTATAAATTCGAGAGTATTTCAACTTTGTCAAAACCAATAAGCGAGGCCTCAAGACCAATGATTGAAAAGCGTTTTAAAAAAATGGTTAATAATGTAGAGCAATACTGCTCTGTTGTTAGAACAGGTGTTGGCAAAACAAAGATCATCATTGGAGGAGAAGTTGACTGTGTTTGGGATTATAAACCAACGGACGGGAATCCGTTATCCCATTACGTCGAGTTAAAAACATCCAAGGTTATACTCGAGCCGAGAAACATTATAAATTTTGAGAAAAAACTTTATAGAACATGGGCACAATGTTTCCTTTTAGGTATAAACAAAATAATCTATGGCTTTCGTGATGACAACTTAATTTTAAAAAGTGTTGAAGAATACAAAACCGATGAAATTCCAATTCTGTTGAAAAGCAATCCAATAAACACAAATCCCAAGAAAATAAACTGTGTTGATAGCCTGAAGTGGTACGGTGCTGCTGTAGAATGGTTAGTCGAATCTGTCCCTAAAGACGAGTCAAAGGCATGGAGATTATCATTCAATCCAGCTGACAAAAACCTATCACTGGTGCAATTAAAAGATGAGGTTTTAGAAACTGTATTGAAAAACGGGATTTTGACTCAAAGCTTTAAAGACTGGAGATTAAAATTAAGGGAAGAAAAGGAAGAAAAGTAAGTGTACTGATTAATTTTATGTTGCGTTTATGTATTTTTAGTAAAGTTTCAATATGGATTAGATAGTTTAACATATGGAATAATGCGGGAACACATCGTGTAATTAAATCTATACGGCATAAAGAAAAAACTGTTGAATTTAAATCTTTTTCTTATTCGAATTTTTTGCATTTCTGTGTTGATTATGTCTTATAACAGCAGCTGTGGAGGGACTCAATCTTGGTGTATAGAACTGTTGTGGTGGAGCTTGTATCTTTTGATATGGTGTGTTATAATTTGATTGCTGTCCTTGATGCTGCTGCTGCTGCGCAGATTGCTGAAATGATTGATAGTTTGAGTCATTGCTATAGTTTCTGTAAGTACCAAAAGCAAAATTTGTTAAAATTAAACTACCACATGTTAAAAATATTAAAAAAAATAAACTTTTCCAACTGATTGGCTTGATAAAGCCATTTATGATTTCGGCGCAAGTTTCTGCTCCAATTCTACCACGCCCTACTAGAGTTGGATTTTTATTCATACAGGTTTCCAATTCAGTGCATCGTTTTTCTAGATATGGAATGCTGTTTTCAGATGCACAATCATATCTTAAATATTCTTTTGAACAAAGTGATATTTCTTGTAGTATGTCAGCTGCATATGTCTCAACTTTGTTATTGACGTCGCTTTGAATGGTAAGTATGAATGAAATAATAAAATAAACAAGTATGGATATTAATAACAGATTGAAAAAAAGTTGCAGATACAATGATAAAACGTATGGTATTTGAGGATCCGATAGAATTCTTCTCCCAAACGGTTCTTTTTTAGCTTTCTTAAAAGAATTCGATTTAGAGTTTTCATTGTTATCGGCCGTATCCTCTTCCCAGTCATTTTCATCCTTAATTGTAGTTTCTTCGTCAATAGTCGTGTCATCTTGAGAAACATACGGACTTTTTATTGTCTGTTTAGAACCTCTATTAAGTAAATCAGATAATGGGTTTGAGTTCTTTAACTTTAATTTTTTTTTTTTACTATTGTTGCCGTCATTGTTGCCAATAAACGAGTCATCAGAATAATATATTGATGGACTGATAACAATCTTTTTGGGTGAAAATAGAACTTTTGCACCTTTAACTGGATTTATTTTTTGAGTTGATGTCAGGATTGCATTCAACTGGGGATGTTTACTCAACATGTTCGACGTAATGTCAATATCAAATTTCGATTGCTTTTTCAGAATCGAATTCGGTATTCTTTGTGACTTTGTATATTTCTGTTGAGTTGGTGTTGAAGTATGCATTAGATCAGGATGTTCCAATTTTGGAATTAAAGAAAATTTATTCAGCTGACCTATTTCAGAATTCTTTTGCTGTTGGTTATTTAAATCGTAATACCAAGAATTAGACAAGGAATCATTCGGATCTTTTTGAAAAGTTAGGATCTTGACTTCTTTACCAGTATTATATGGGGCAGGACTAAAATCATTGGATGAAACTGTTTCACGAAGTTGGGATCTTAATTGCGGAGTTTTTGGATTTTTTTCAACATCTGAATAGTTGATTGGAGTCAAGTCATACTCAGATATATTATTTTCATCGTTATCATTAGCATCAATATTCTTATTGTTGATCTCACTGAACGAGGCATGGTCGTTTGAACCTTTTATCTGTTTCTCCAAAATCGAAGGAGATTCCGCATCTCGCAAACTGAAATCTTGTGATGAGAACGATTTCAGTATATTATTATCATTTGACATTATTTAGTTCGGTGTAGGATATCTCTGAACATTGATTGTTATTTGTTGACATTTTTATTTCCGTTAATAAAAAATGTTGCGGATCTCTCCATAGAATGAGCTAGACAGAAACGGATTGAGCGTAAATCAGAGTACTGCCAGAAGCCGAGCCCAACTTTCTTTCTGCACTTCTCTCCAAAACAGAAAGAGCTAGAAATAAAAACTAAAAAAAAATGCGAATTCTGTGGATCGAACACAGGACCTTCAGATTAACTGTGGTTATAAACTGAATTTGACTTCAGTCTGACGCTCTCCCAACTGAGCTAAATCCGCTTCTTAAATTCAATAAAGCTATTATTTACCTAGTCGAATGTGATCTTGATGAACTATCACAGATCTGTAAATCTAAAATGTTAAAAAAATTAGTGGTTTTGCTTCGATTCTTCATATTTTAATATGATGTGATCTCGTGTCTTTGAAATGCTGGTACTTGTAGTATGAGCGGCCAAAAAACATAATAAAAGATGTTAACTGAACATCTGCTCTGTTCACTATGGGAGCCAGAATTGAGCTAAGACATATGAAAAAAAACAAAAAGAAGACAGCAGAGTATCTGAAATAACGACTTCTTCTAGTGATTCAATAGTTTACTAAACCATATAAGCTACTCAACCGATATAGCTGGCTGGAAAATGTCCATAGCAGAACGATTATATAATCCATTAACAAATAAAACCGACTACGGTTCCGAGGTTCTTTATTACGAAAAATTGGAAATTCTCCGTTGCTCCTAATGCTTATAGCAAAATGGAGTTTAGACTAAACATTCTGTGATTTAATATTTAAACATTCAAAATTCTTTTTAGTTTACACCTTCTGAATACAATAATTTACTACAAAATTGCAAACAGATAATAGAATAGTCAATTACAGATATAAGAAAACAAAATGAAAGCATCAATTATCAGTTTAGCAAAGCATTATACTCCATCGATCAAATTCATCGGTGGAAGACACCCACGTCCAAGTAAGTCTTCGAACTTGAAAATTTGACATTTGAACAAATCTGTATACTAATGAAAGGTTTAGCTAATCCAGAGAGATCCGTCAAACCACATCCATGTTCTAATGGTATATTGCCAGGTGGCAGTGGTTCTTTGAAGTTATCTTCATTTGTCCAATCCAAACATACAAAGCCATCCAAGACATATGCTAATGAGGTTTCGTTTAGAAGCGAGTTGCCAGCAAGATTTCAATACAAATATCCAACAGAAAGCGAAATTGATGCTATTAACAGCGGTGGGGCTGATTTTTTTATTTAAACAATTACAATGTACTATTATTATTGTTATTATATAGTATGGTCGAGTAAACTATTTCAGAAACAGCATTTGCATATATTCACACACATAGATACACACACGAAATCGAGTTTCAAAAATGTTTATTATTTATTTTTTTTTGCTTTTTGTTTTTTGTTATTATGTTATTTCATATGGTTATTTAAAGGGTTTTTGTTGCTGTTATATATTTGAATTATGAATACATCCTATTTTTGTTCACTTACTGTGTTTTGTAGCTTATTGTGATTATAGGTCTAGAATTCACGTGATCAAGTTAATAAATACATCAATGTTATATGTGATCACATGACCACCAAAAACTCTCTCGTTCTTGCAAGTTTGAAAAAGATCATACTGTGTTTCGCCACCATAGACAACAACACAATCAATAAGCAAGATTAACATATTCAAAATGGACCACGATCCGTTCAAATGGGGCAGACCTTCTAATAATCATTATGGTGAATACAATGAAAACATCGCGCATGCTTCAAACTCGTCTTTCCCTAAAATGAACACTCAACAACCAATTGTTACTGGTACCTCTGTTATATCTGTTAAGTATAACGATGGTGTTATAATGGCTGCCGACAACTTAGGTTCGTACGGGTCCCTAGCTAGATTTACAAACATTGAGAGATTGATTACAGTAGGTGACAGAACAGTTGTGGGTATTTCTGGGGATATCTCAGACTTACAGCAAATAGAAAGATATCTTGAAGAACTAGAAATTGAGAATAACGAAGACTACGATGGCTCAAACTTGAGACCTGAACACATTCATGAATATCTAACTAATTTGCTGTACGGCAGAAGATCCAAGATGGACCCTCTATGGAACGCAATTATCGTTGGTGGTCTAGATTCACAAGACAAGCCGTTTTTGAAATATGTTGATATGTTAGGTGTTTCGTACACATCTCCCACACTGGCTACAGGGTTTGGTGCATATTTGGCGTTACCGTTATTGAGAAAATTGGTTACAAAAGATGGTGATGAAGATAACGTTACAGAAGCTGATGCGAGAAAAAAAATCATTGAGTGTATGAAAGTTTTATTTTATAGAGATGCAAGATCAATAGACAAGTACTCGTTAGTTACCGTATCCAATTCAAACGGAGTCAAATTTGAAAAGAACTTGAAGTGTGAAGAAATGAGCTGGAAATTCGCTAAAGGTATTAAAGGTTATGGTACTCAAACTGTATAAATGCTCTTTATGTATATTTTTGAATGCTTTTATCTAATCTTGTTGTAGTTGAAGTGAATCAAGATCGGAATTATCCGACTTGGGCATTCCGGACTTTAATCTCAAACCCCAACGAACGAATAAATAATTGATATATCTTGCTTGACACTCATTGAATTGGATAAATATTAATTCGAAAAGGAGGGTATTTTCAAGTAAACCTAATTCTTCTTTGAGATAATTGGAGAATAGCCAATTATTATTGAAGCCACGGAGAAACGTTTAATTTTAGATGAACTTCAAAGGTTTTTACCAACTATCAGATTATTAATACTCCTTACCCAATTAGTTTTTGGTGTCTATAAAATCTACTTATAAGACAACATTCATAAAGGTTTAGATCTTATAGACTGCTTGAGGTTCAAAAATAAAAACAAACTTCTTTTCAATTTCTGGTGAATAAGAGAAAGAGCAGAGTCAATTTTGAGAATATTAAACAGCAACTATTGGTAACTAGTCTTCAAATCAATATAAAATAAATGAATAGATGAGTAATAATTTTGATATCACAATTTTAGGTAGCTCTGGTGGTCCATTAGACGGTAGGACATGCTCTTTTTTGTTAAAATCTGCAAATGTTTCTTATAGTGATATTATAACTAGAGAAATAACTAATGAATTAATTTGTATTGATGGAGGATGTGGTCTGAATACGTTATCAGAAATAATAGCAGGTGAAAGAAATCAAAACATCAGAACTGAAAATACCATGAAACTGTATAACGATTCATATGATTATATATCTGATTACACATCCTTACCAAAAAACGACTTAGTTCTAAAAAGTATGGAAGTTTCTCATCAAAGCATTAATATGACTCCGTTACAACTCTCATTTAAAATATTAGATTTATTATCATGCTATCTCATAACTCATCCACATATTGATCATCTCAGTGGGTTGATCGTGAACAGTGCTGGATTTGCTACACACTCGTCAAAATTGATAATTGGATTAGATTCAACTATACAAACACTAAAAACACACGTTTTTAATAATTTAATTTGGCCGGATTTATCAGATTGGAAAAATGGTAGTTTCATAAAATTCAAATCAGTCTCTCCACTGGCTGAGTTTCAATTAAATGCAAATTATATCGTTACACCGTTTGAGATATCACATGGTTCGTTCGGACATTGTCCTAAACAATATTTGTCGACTGCATTCTTAATATCATATATCCCAAATGGTAAGAAAATCATAATATTTGGAGATGTAGAAAATGATCTGATTTCACACTCTAAAAGAAATCATATAGTCTGGGATTATATAACCAATTTCCTGAATGATGGACTTCTGAAAACTATTGTCATTGAATGCTCAAATTTCACGATAAGTTCAGATCAGCCGTTATACGGGCATATGAATTCTTATTATTTGATGAATGAGTTGAGAAGTTTGAATGATATAATGTGGAAAAAACATAATAGAGGGATCAAAGGACTGAATCTCTTGATTACCCACGTTAAGGATATTAGAGAAGAGTTCGATCCAAGAGTTCGTGTGTTGAATGAGTTAAATGAAATGAATTCAAAGTATGAATTGGGCCTCTTTTTCACGATTGTTCTACCCGGTGTCACTTATTCAGTTGATTAACTCTTTTGTTTCTGTTGGATGTTTTGTTCAAATAGGCGTTTTGTTTTTTGAAACTGTTTGTTTTCATATTATTCGTTTAGTTGTCATAATCTTAGTTTTATGTTTTTATATTTTAGAAGTCGTTTGGTGAGTTATTAGTGGGTTTGCCATTAGAGGAGTTTAGACATCCAATTTTTCTTAACTTAAAAAACAGATGTTTATTAATTTTAGATAGCATTGTAAAAATAAAGAAATAAATCAAAACAAAGTGAGTGTAGATAATATTTATATAAAACACAGCACAGATGGAGCCGATTAGACAACAAAATAACCATCTGTCGACAAACTTGAAACCATATCAAATGGTAGCGATTCATCGTTTCCAGCATCAACGACATCCAATAACGTAACTTTACCTAAATTATTAACAGGATTGTTGTTGGTAAAACTTATTTCGATTGGGAAGATCAAGTCTTCTGGGGCAGCAATGCTAAATTCTAAAACACCATTTTCATTTGGATTCAATTGCCCAATTTCAAACACAACAAATTCATCGGTAATGCTTGAAATTTTCACATTTTCATCATCAGTTTTCAGAATAACGCTATCCGTTGGATACGGAATTGAAATAAAAATGTTAGAAATTGATTCGCTATAAATCTCATTCAATTCGTATTCGATGGTAACATCTGTTAAATTATTTTCGCCAGCCGCTAACCAGGTTGAAAATTGAATTGGTATAAATTTGTTTTCATCAGCTTTGCCTACACCTCTCCATCTTAGCACACCTAAAGATTGATCGTTCGATGGGAAGGATTTTGAAGAATCTTTCAATCCAATAATAGATTCTTTAGCGAATAGATTTCTATCAACGTTTGGATGTGTTTTATATTGAATACCCAAAGGCGAGCCCTCTGATCTTAATAAAATTTTTGAATGTGATAATTCTGGATCATTAATACGTAGTTGTAAAACACCTTTCAGTTCTGATGATATAATCGAACCTTCGCGTGTAATTTCAGCACTAATTTTTTCCTCAATTGCAACTAATATACCGTTGTTTTGAATTTGTTCTTCTTCAGGTTCTTCGTAAAGTTGTTGTTGTGGTTGTGTCTGTTGTTGTGATTCTGATATTATTTGCTGTGATCCACTTTGTGCAGTTGGTGATGAAATTAATGGTTCATACGGTTCATATGCTTTATTTGGTTTTTTACCTAATTGTAAACCGCGACCTTTAGGCGCAGCTCTGGCTTTGGTCACTTCTGGTTCAATTGGAACTGGGTTGTTATAACTCTGCTGAGTTTGTTGAGACTGATAATAATCTGGCTGACGTTGGTTGTACTGTCCACTGCCAAAACCAGACTGACCCGGTGTTGAAAAGCTTTCCAAGTTACGTTTAGCCAATTCTTTTCTCTGAATTTCTTTAGCACGACGTTTTCTTTCTTCAGTAGCTTCTAGTTCTTTATTACGCTCGATGATTTCTTGAATTTTTTCTTCGTGAGAATCCATTTCTAAGAAAGTTTTAATTTGTAATAACGACAAGTTCTCTTTGTACCCCAACGTGACAATCTCGTCAAAAGCACTCAGAATCTCGAAAGCATTTTCAAAAATCTCCTTCTCATCAACAGTTCTTAACATAGAGCTAATGGTTTGAGAAAACAAGTGCAGTGTATCAATGTCCTGGAGAATGTTCGATTGGCGGTTGGTGATCAGAATAATATACAGATCATCTACTGGCTGGTACACGTACCTAACATGCTCATCTTCAACCGTTGTGTGCTGGGTGTTGTTGTCCGATAATAAAGTGGGAAAAGCAGCTAATAGTTCAGTAACGCGGTTCTTTGTCAAGTCTCTGAACTGTCTTGACAAAATTGGTTTACCGCTGCGGGTGCAAATTGAAGCTGCTAAAACGACCATTTGTGTTGATTTTGTTGGTTCTTACTTGTTTACGTTCAGTTCAACTCTTCAAAAGGGGAATGAATAAATACGGCTCTGATCTATAATCTTCCTTGTATCTTTTATCTAGTGGATGATTGGGATAAAGCAAATGTCTTAAAAACAGTTCTTACCGCTTGAATATATATAAAAATCGCGTTTCAACAACTAATTCTCAGCTTAAGAAGAAAAATTGTATTTCTTTAACTCGAATCTTATACGCGTGGCTACAATCCTCGAGTTTTTCACCAAAATTTCGACAAAAAAATAATATATGATTATGTAATACAGCCTAAACAAAATGGCACCAAGACCATCAAGATCAAGACATACCAAGAACGTTGTGGTATAAATGCTGTAGATTACTATTGGAAGGATGTTTTTGAGCTTGGTAATGTCGTGCAATGGGCTTATGTTTGGGAGCAATGGTCCGGAGAAATATGTGTACCAGACGTCCACCTGGATCTGAAAAGCAGATCTCAGTAGATCTGGTAGAGCAAGAACTGTTCAGTAGAGGAAAGAAGAAAAACGGGCATTAAAGAGGTTTGTGCTCTCCTGAGAATAAAGACCTGGTAACTTTAGTGTGATGTTATTTGTCTACAGTGTATCCAGTTTATTCGAAAAACTTTGGAGCAGACTTTGTAGCGTACCACTGGGATAATCTAGATAGCTACCTCTAATTACCAATTTCAAAGGACTGTGAGACACAGGGTGAGATGTCGTGACTATGATTTCGATATCACACATCACTTGAAAACTTTATTTAACTGTTAAAAAAAGGAACGATGTCATTGTACTATGTGTTAGATGGCAGTTCAGATAATAACGGTACACATTGTTTGTAATACAACAACTGACACTACAAATTCAATAAAAACACAGATGACCAGCTAATATTAATAGTCGGCGATCAAACCACTAAAACTCCCAGAACAAAAAAGCGAGACCAGAGAACGAACAGACAAAACTCAATGAGAAAAAAATATTAGAAACGAATAAATAATCATCTCTTCTTGATGATTGAATATCTAACGAAAATTTCAAGACACGAGACGACTAATGATAGAAAGAATACAGTTATGATGATCCAAGTGATCCTAGTCATGTTCTTTTCTGCTATTGAATCAGCAATAATATCAATAAATTCTAGAAAAACTTTGCATCTGTTGTTGAGCACTTCTACCCTTTGATCAATTTCCAAATATTCTCTTGTAGCACTGTACAAGGGGTGCAAACTTGGTTCAAATGACCAAAAAAATTCTGGAGTATCCAAAACATTTGAAGATAAATTCACGTCAACTCGTAATTTGAACAATTTACCAGATTTTTTAACTAATTTCTCTCTTTTTAAACCTAGCTTACCTGTCAGGGCCAGCCTCTTCGGTAGTTTTGAAACCGAGGTCAGAATTGGTGATATTCTTGATTCAAACCTACATAATTTTGTTGATTGAGCTATTGCATGTGACATCGTTAGTTTGATCAAATGATCTCCAGAACGCAATGTGATCATATCATTGTATATTCTTGGTCTTTCGGTCTCCATATCATACTCAAAATGAAATTCCTCGGTTTCAATATCATTCTCATCAAGCTGTCTTATTAACAATGAATCTTCGTGTTGTCCAATTTTTGCAAATGCCAAGTCACCTAAAATGTTCTTTTCCTGGGTCTCTGTAAAATTCCAAAATACAACAACACCATAGTTGAATATAAATACTTCTGCATGGTGTTTAATCATCTCAATACTTGGTTTCAGATAGTCAATGTTTGTTTCTGGGAAATACTGAGGTTCGGAAGGGTCAAACGGGCCAGTACTTGAACTTTCATCATTTTCCGGTTTGTCAATTTCATAATTGTTATTAGCGTCTTCTGGTGTTTCAACTCCACTATAGTATTCGTAATGATGATCTCTCTGTTCTGATGAGTCTATTAACCTCTCCATGTATGTTTTACCACTTTCGTTCTTTGCTGATACATTTGATTTGATTCTAAAACCATCTTTTCCTGGTAGCAGCGGTAGGCAGTAAGGTGCATATAAAACTTCGTCGTAAAGCCTTGGTGAAACATCGTGTGAGTCTCTTATAAATTTCGCCGTTAGCTTCAGATCCATTGCGTCCGCTATAAAGTATGCCGTGACTCTAGACAGCTTTCTCCCTCTCGTCTCTTTTGACATTTTTTCAGCCTTTGACCTTATTGTTTTCGACTTTGAGTTGTCAGTATGCAATTCAGAATTATTATCCTCATCTGGAATTAGAACTAGCTTTTGTGATGTTTTTGAAGTTCTGGAGGGTAGAGATTGTATCAGTTTTGGCACCACTCTTCTTTTATATTGGTTCATACCAAAATAGGATGAGCCTGTTGATAACCGTTCCTCCCTTCTTCCTGACGGAATATCACTAACATCAGATAATAAGTTAGAAACCGAGATATCACTGAACCTTGTACCAATTTGGTTACTTCTGGATATTTTATTATATTTATCGCCATGCGCAGCCCCAGCAAATGGCGCACTTCTATATGTCTGAGATCTAGCATCTGTTACAAGAATTGAAGGTGATCTTTTGGCGGTAGGTCTCTGCTGTTTTGACATTATCAATCAATGATGAATATGATAACGTCTGTATTAGAAGAGAAGACCTAATGAAAATCCTAAATTTGATGCCAAAAGTAACTGCACTAAGACCTTCCTAATGGATTTACAATGTCAATAATTAAGAATGGCAAGTGTTAGAACTAGCCAGTAAGAATATAGTACAACATAGGAAATCGTAAAGATATCTCTAAATGTAGTATTTATCAAAAAAGAAAAATTAAAAAAATGATTATATAATAAATTATATAATCAATAGTTGTTTTTTGAGCTTCAAATCCACAGAAAAAGGTTTTGAAGTTGACCTAAAAATGCCAATTCTTGTGTCAAGCTGTGTCAAATATACGGTCTTTATAGGATTGTTTAAGCTGGTAGCTTTCTAATCTTATTTAGTTGTTTATTGTCTCTTTTGTTAAATTCAACGAATTACTATGGAGCTAACTTACCCTCGGATGATTATATAATCAGATTGTCTGATCAACAACACTCAAGATGAAAAAATAACACCAATGACCATATCAACACTATTGTTGAATTCAGAGAATAATAGGTAAACAATCATGTCAGATTTGGATGAGGATTTATTAGCTCTTGCTGGAGCTGGCTCAGAGTCAGAAGTTGATTCAGATTTGGACAATGCGCCAATAGCTTCAAAACGATTAGGTTCCTCCCCTGACCGAACACAGCGTAAGAAGAAGAAAGTGTATGTATTTGGAGTTTGCTCTTTTGACAGAACTTGAAGAACTAATATTATCAGCACTCAAGAGGATGAGGAGGATGAGCAAGAAGAAGAAGAGGACGACGATTATAACATTGACGATCTTGAGGAACAAGATGAAGTTGACGACGATGAAGACGAAGACCCGCGCTCAGATGAAGCTAATCCATATCCAGTGGAAGGCAAATATAAAAATGAGAAAGATAGAATTGAGCTGGAGAGCATGGCGGAGATGGACAGAGAATCGATTTTATTCGAGCGTTCTCAAGAAATGCAGAAGTATAATGAAAGAAAATTACTAGCACAGAGAGCGAAGCAAATAAACAAAGAAAGAAGTTCGAGGTCTCAAAAAGTCAAACAAAGTTCTAAGGCTGTGAAGTCATCGAGGTTATCTGAGCTGAAAAAACAAAGAGAAAAGAAAACCAGAAAGTCTGAAAGGAGTTATGAATCTGAATCTGAATCTGAATCCGATGAAGAAGACCAGGAAGAAGGTGCATATGATGAAGACGAAGACACTTATGAGCCAGGATTTGAAAACTATGGCGGTGAAGTTGAATGGGCTACAGAATCGAAACCTAAACGAAGTGTTGAATTAGCAGATTTTAATAAAATTTTTATCACTAGGAGCCTGGCCACAAAATTCTGTTTTTACCCAAACTTCAAGGAAAACGTTGTTGGATGTTATGGAAGATTGAATGTTGGCTTTGACAAACACACAAACAGAAACAAGTATCGTATGGTTAAAATTGAAGACATCATCGCTGGTAAACCATACAAATTGGGTGATTTTATGATTGATGGATATTTCAAAGTAAGCCAAGGTGAAATAAACAAAACAGGGTTTCAGATGAAGTATTTTAGTGATGAGAAAATTACTCAAGAAGAATTTGAAAGATACCAGTCGGAGTTATCAAGATACGAAGAGAAATCAGGTAAGAAGGCCAGATTTCCCTCAGTTAAGGAATTAGACTATAAATATCAAGATCTGAAGGAATTCGCATCTAAGAAATTAACAACAGCCGAATTTGATAAAATGTTATCAAATAGAAGAAGACTGAATAAAGAATTGAAAGGTGCAAATGCTGTTATTGAAAAATCTATATTACAGCAAAAACTTCAAGCCGCAACTGACTCACATAATCTGGAACAAGCCGAACAGTTTAGAGGACAATTACAAAAATTTGAAAATGAAAGACAGAACTACGATCTAAAGCATACTGAATCAGAAACCACAATGTCTAAATTAGCGAAAGTTAATGAGAGAAATAGAAAATTAAATTTGGAATCGATAAGAAAGGCAGAGCTGAAAAATAACGAGAAGAGAAGAACAATAGGAAAAGATGCAAGTAATCCCTTTAGTAGATTAAGGACAAGAACAAGGATGTACTATAATGAAATCCAACAGGAAGAAAACGAAAAAGCGCTGGCAGATGCTAAATTGAAAGCCGAACAAGAAGCTGAAGTTGAAAACGTCAGATCCAAATTACTGGCAACTGCAAAATATAGAAGTTTAGGTGAAATGGACAAATTGATCGCTTCAATTAACATCGAATTTGATATCAAAGTTTAGTTAGGGAGATTTTGCTTTTATTGATTTTGTAATATAAACGTTTTTTTTATCATAGATACTGTAAAGAATAGATCGCGAATCTGTACTACGAAACTTCAAAAAAATTAAAAATTAATTATTTTTTTCAGTTTGTACTTCCAAGATGAATTTGGGGGATTTGATATCAGAAAAGGTATTGAACACATATGTCAATGCTGATATCAAGGGAAAGCCTACATTGAGGTCAAATGGTGTGCATGAATGGACCGTTTTATCCGGAATCGTATCCTTGATCAACGGTGAAATCAGAACTGTATCAATTTCAACTGGTGTTAAATCAATCCCTGATGAAACTATATCTCAGTTCTCAAAGGGCTTGATAGTCCATGATTGTCATGCAGAAATACTTTGCTGTAGAGCATTTAACTGGTTTATTATACAGGAAGGTCTGAAAGTGTACAAAGGTGGTTCAAGCGATTATTTGGAAACAATTGATTCAACAAACTATAAGTTCGAACTAAAATCTGATATTTCTTTTGCAATGTACGTATCTGAACCCCCATGTGGTGACTACAGCATGGAGTCAGTATCTAGAGAAGATAGCGTAGAGTGGACTGGAGTTTCAGAACTTGAGCATAGTGGGGTGTTACGTGGTCGTGAGTTCTTCAATAAGTTAGGCTCAGTAAGAACAAAACCAGGCAGGAGAGATTCTCCAATTACGCTGTCCAAAAGTTGTTCAGACAAGTTATGCCTAAAGCAGTCTCTGTCAATGTTAAATTCGGTTACCTCGAACTTCATTAATCCTAATGGGTTTTATCTGAAATATTTGGTACTACCCAAAGACAAAATAAATGCAAATGCGAACTCCCGCTCTTTTGATACGAGATTTAAACCTGAAATTAATTTAGGTGACTATTCATTGAATAAATTTGAGATAGTTCCAACAGGAAGTGAGTTTATTCATTGTAAAGATGAATGTTCTCAACCCGCAAATACCAGTATTGTTTACGTTCCTAGTTATCAATTCACCGAGTCGATTATTGGTGGGGTGAAAGCAGGTTGGTTTCTCAAAAGACAACCTGTTAAGAGAAATGGCAACAGCAAAGTTTGCCCAAGAAGTTTATTTAGTCTTGCCCAAGAACTATTGAAAGATTACGAAAAATATGAAACTTACTCTGAATGGAAGCTATCTCTTACAGATAGAGTGTTAATCAAACAGATTTCGAGAGAATCGTTAGGCGGATGGTTCCCAACCTCAGCCGATAATTTCAAACTACGACTAATAGAAAAAAAAAATGAATGCAAAGAAACAAAACCTATATTGGACTATGTATAAGTAGATGTGTATATAAAGACAAATCAAATCATGCATTGATATGTAAAACCTAACCAAAAACAATAAAACAAACTACCCACCATGACTAAAAACTCTATATCCATTTTCAATCACTATCAGAAGCTGATCCATTGTCAACGCCCTCCTCATCAACTGCACCTTGATCCCCATCGTCATTATCGACGCCTGGTTCTAGATTAGCAGCAAATTCTGCAGACTGTAGTAATTCATCTAATTGTTCGTTGGCATTATGTGTCACCTGAACTGGTTTCTGGCCGTTGTAATTCCGAAGCCTAGCATCTGCACCAGCTTCGATTAAAGTCTCAGCAATGAAAGTACCATGTTCAGGCTCAGCGTCGCTATAACGTACAGCTAGATGCAAAGGGGTGTCTCCGTCAATTTTGTTTCTAGGGTCAACCTCAACACCTTCCTGATCTAACAATATGTCTAGGAACTCAAAAGATCCGTACAATGAAGCAAGGTGTAGCGGCGTGTTGCCTAATGGATCTAACGAGTTATTTATCAAGTCAGAAATCTTTGCTGGATTGTTGATCTCTCTCAAAATCGTCTCCAGCGAGTCAACATTGTTGCGACGACTGGCATCCAAGAGTTGCTCCTTATAGCTGGCACCATCCTCGTGTGCTATTGCTGGTGTCATTTCCATCTGCTGTTTTCTATTTCTCTTCGTCTTAGTAGTTTAGTACTCGTTCTCCTTTTCCAATTATATCTCGAGTTTCACAATTATAATATAATTTCGCGGGGTTTTGAGCCTTGTTTGAGAAGACTCCCATCCTGTCTAATATAATTTTCGCGTCTCTTCTTAACAGCTAATAAAACAACAGTAATAACATTATTAGAAAAATGGAGAGCGCTATATTGGATTTGTTGCATAGGACCCAGCTTCCTGATAACACTGTCAGACGAAATGCCGAGAGTTCGTTTTCCGACTTGTCTTCATCAGATCCTTCGGGCTGCTCTATTGGGTTAATGCGAATCTCAAGCAATAAGCAAATAAATTCAAGCATAAGACAAGCTGCGTTATTGAATCTAAAGAGGATTGTTCCGTATTTTTGGTGTGCGGGCTTTGAGTCGTTCAGTGGGCCTGCTATTAGCTTTGATGCGAAGAAAGATATTAGAAATGAACTGATAAGCTTGTCAACAGGTGACCCAGATAGCAAAATTCGAAATAGTAGTTCTTATGCTATTGTACAGATAGCATCAGCAGATTATCCTGATGAATGGCCAGACTTGTTGGACTTGATCTATAAAAAGATTTCTACTTCTGAACCAGTTGCTGTCCTGGGAGGGCTGCGTCTATTACATGATTTATTTGATGATCTAGTCACCGAAGAGCAATTCTTCGAAGGTGGAGTTGGTGCTTCGACCATAAACCATTGTCTGCTTTTACTGACAAGCGATATTGCTTTGGATATTAAGATCGAAGCTGCCAGATTATACAAATCTTGCCTAAGACAAATACAAGGTCCACAGGGCTCAGAAATACCTCACAGAAAAGAAGCATTAGAACATCACTTTCCACAAATCATTACATTATTAGATAACTTATTGAATCAATATGTGATTTCAGACCCGTTGCACACCTATAATATTTTACTAAGAACTGAACTGTACAAAATTTCAAACATTTTAAACACAGAATTTCCAAAGAAACTATTCGAGAAAAACGCAAAAATCAATTTGCAAAAAGTTACAATCCAAGATATGATAAATACATCAAAGGCGTATATTGAACTGATTGTCGAAGAGAACGATTCATCGTACACCAATAATACTGAAATCTCCACCGAAGCAAGCTTCAATGGTCTAATTGTCGAACAGATCCAATTTCTTGGCTCAATGTATGATCTAAATATCGACGATTCAATTTCAGAAGATTTATTTAATGCATTTTTAGCTGTATCTTTGATACCGCTGCAGCAAGAAAATACCTGGCTCAATGATTTTAATGAATTCGTTACAGAAGAGACTGAACTGTCAGCGCATTTCAGACCAAGAAATGCTGTTAATGAATATTTAATGGAATTGAATGAGGTTGATTCCGACAGATTCTTTAACTGGGTACTGAACTATGAATCAGATAAACCCAAATTCAAAGAAGCTGCGCTATTTATTTTGGAGTCGTTGTTTTCAAATTCAACTGATTTTGAAATCATAAATAGTATTTCATTGGTCTCGGTTTTAGAGAAATTATGGAATTTTTCAAATGAAGCTAACGTTTTTGTAAAATCTAGAAGTTTGTTAGTGATTCCAAAGTTTTTGGAAAAATATAAAGACAGATTTAGTAAAGACTTCACAATAAAGTCATTTGTTCATATTATAAGCATTGCGAGTAATGACAGCTCACATATTTTATTAAGTTCATCATTGGTTGCAATTACATTGTTTCATGGTTTTGATCGTATGATGTTTCCTGATGAATCCCAGCATCTGATTTTTAGAATCATTGAAACATTATTACCTGAGGCTGAAGAAGATACCCCATCGTTGCTATCAGAAGCATTAGGGTTCGCAATTGATATGACAGAAACAAAACCAATTCAGGCTTTGAAGTTAATTTTTCAAACATCTTCAAAAGATCCCTCAAATATTCAGCTAGTCATCGAAACTAAGGATGCATTGGAATCTTTATTAACTGGAATTTCCAATTCTGATTATGTCTTATTTTGTGAAGGAGGTCTCCCTTTTTTAATTGAAATTTTAACACATAACCATCAACAGTATTCTTCTCAATTAACATTAGCAATTGAGTTGTTAACCATCTTTGTTGCAGATGCACCAGAACCATTCCCAGAATCTGTATTTAATTATATTCAACCTGTAATATCAACATTACTACTCAATGCATCTGATGACCAAATTTTACAATTGGGTGGTGAATGCTTCAATGAATTGATTGACAAAGCTTGGACGTATTTTCAGGATTTCCAATCAGTGTTAGAAATTGTGAGTAAATTTCTGTCGTCAGAATTATCGGATTCAGCAGCCATGAACGTAGGCTCGTTAGTTGTCAGTATTCTTTCAAAATTCAGTGATCAGCTGGGTCAATATATGTCGCAGATATTAGAGGCATCTACCAAAAGACTCATTATAGCAAAGGAAGTTGCTACTGTCGAAGATCTGGTTCTTGTTTTTTGCTACATGGTCTCAATTGATGCTTCTCAAACAATTGATTTTTTGAGTGGTCTGAACATTGATGGCAAGTCAGGTCTAGAGATAGTGTTACCAATATGGTTCACCTCGTTTGAAATTACAAGAGGCTTTGAGAAAATAAAAAAAAATGTAATTGCATTAGCCAAGATTTACTCGCTGCATGATTCTAGAATTGAAAGTTTAATTGTTGATGGTGATATTATACCATATTCTGGTGATTTAATAATCACGAGGTCAATGGCTAAGACCATGCCTCAACAATATACAAAAATTTCTGCATCTGAAAAGATTGTCAAATTATTTGTGTCAGAACTGAGCTTTCAAAGTCAGTCAACCTCGTACAATGAAAATGATTACGTCCAAAATGACGAGGATTTTGCTCAAGTTTTAGAAGATGATGGAGAATGGGAAGATCTTGATCAAATTGATGAAGTTTTTGAAAAAAAGGACAGTGATGACGGCATTATCAAAATTTTAAAAGATTTCTTTAGTGAGTTTTTCCCAAATGGTGTTAAGGACGCCTAAGCCAAAAGCGTACAACAATGTATAATCAATTAATGTCTTCCATATTCGAATTAATACAATATACAGATCGCGATTTTGAAACTTGAAACTTTGAATGATTCTATAATTATCTGTTGAAACGTTTTCAATTCAACCTCCCGTAGAATAGAAATCTATAGTAATCTGTAGCTGATTGTTTTTCGGCGATACGTTTATCGTTGTTTCAAGAACATGTTAGTATGCTGAATGTTGAGACGGATATCACCATCTCCATAGGCATAGGCATATATTCATAACTTTAAGAAGATTGCCTGTAATATAAGTAATTATAAAGCAATAACTTCACGGCGTAATGAATTATGTGATCAACTACAACGATTTTATAGGTCAGTAGTCAGATAATAGTCCTGTTTCTATATCGGGATGTTTAAACAGTGATTGATATCGGCAATCGGATCGAGATTTATCTTATCGGTATCATATAAATGTCGATCCAGAAATACATTTTAACAGAATCATTTCACTTCGTCAAAGGAAAGCAGTTCGGATATCAATTTATTTTTTGATTTCAATAAATACAAAACATGGAACAATGCGAATACCAACCAACATATTATGATTTCCCAAGAGAATTTAAAGGTTATGGTGAAAACCCACCTAATCTTAAATGGCCGAATAACGCTAAAATTGTAGTCAATTTTGTTGTCAATTATGAAGAGGTGAGTTTTCGATTTTTTTTCGATATTTCAGGCATCGTTAATTAACAGTTCAAACGGGAGCAGAGATGAGTATTGTTAACGGTGACAAACAATCAGAGCAGTACATTTGGGAGCTACCGTATGTGACGCATGTGGGTGAACGTTCTTTTGATTGTGAATCTGACTTTGAGTATGGTTCACGAGCAGGTGTATGGAGAGTGTTGAGGGCTTTCAAAAAATATGGTTGGAAATTTACAACTTTTGCCGTTGGTAAAGCATTTGAACTTTATCCTGATATTCCCAAAGCAATTACAAGAGATGGTCATGAAATTGGTTCGCACTGCTATCGTTGGTTGGATTATTCAAAACTCACAGCTGAGGAGGAAAGAAATATGATCGTCAAAAATATGCATAGTCTAAAGGAAACTACTGGCTCATATCCAAAGGGTTGGTATTGCGCTAGACTTTCAAAGCATTCATATCGTCTCGTTTATGATGTTTTTAAAGAATTTAACACTCCTTTGTTATGGATGGGTGATGCGTACGATGATGATTTGCCGTATTGGAAACCAGTCCCAGGAACTGATAGTGCAATGCTAATGATTCCCTACTCGTATGATTGTAATGATGCTAGATTTCATATGCCAACTGGCTGGTCTTCAACAGAAGATTTTTATAATCATCTTAAGAATGCGTTTGATTGCCTTTACGCAGAAGGATGTGAACTGAGTGTTCCCAAAATGATGACTGTTGCCCTTCATACTCGTGTTATTGGGAAACCTGGTAGATTTCCTGCTTTGCTGAATTTCATGGAATACATAAATACCAAGCAGGATGTATGGGTAGCAACTAGAGAGGAAATTGCTCAACATTTCACAAAGGTTCATCCATATACCACTGGAAAGACATATGAGTTCGCATAGAGATAACTCACATATATGGAATACGATTTATTTGTTCTTATTATATACTTGATCATATATTGTAGTTTTTTGACGTGGTATATAAATACAAATGCGTGATTAGTGTACATTTTTGAACAGTATCTCAAGACTACATGATCTGGTAGATCAAAAAAGTTGCGCGCATTCATATAGATCTTGCCTGAATATCGAAAGATTGCACTACAGACGTTATACATAATTAATATCATTTTTTGAAATACTGCTAATAAAATTTCAGAAACCTCACTCATTTTTTTTCTCCAAAACTATATCATCAATATGTGCCGATTGAAAAAAATCTGAAGATGGTCTGCTGTTATGAGTCGACATTGCAGCTAAAACAGCTTCATCGTCCGCTGTATGAGGATTCGAAACTTGCGGATCATATGGATCATCTGGTTTAACAGCTTTATTTATATAGGTGATCTTATAGGGAAATATAAGAGAAAGAATATAGTAAGATAAAGCAGATGCACCCACACCGTAAAAGTAACCAAGGTCGTATAGACGATTAACTCCTACTGGCATGGTATAGTTTCCAATGTTTGGCAGGAGACCAGGTAACAAAGGCACCCATCCAATGTTGAATGCAATAAATGAATTCCAATTAGTACCTAACTTTCCATAACGGTAAATACCGTCGCTTTTGTAAAGTTCCCAAACATTGTATTTCTGTCTGTGAACCAAATAATAATCTGACATTAAAATACCACACATAGGACCAAGCCAAATTGTATAACCAGACATAAACGACAAGAAAGATTGTGCAGATGTTAAAATGTTCCACGGTGTTAAAGCCCAAGTACCAAGAATACAAACTATAATCTGGCCTCGACGAATATTAATGTATTTTGGCCATAAACAGTTCATGTCGTTTGCGGAACAAACAGAATTAGCAGCCACATTAACACCAATTTGTGCAATTAACCAGATAAGAGCTAAAAAAAACGCAGCTGCTCTACCACCTTTTGAAGTCCAATTGTCTGCTAGTAATAAGGGATCCCAAAGAATCTCACCATACAATATCTTAGAGGCATTAGCTGTGACAACACCAAAAAAAGTCATCAGGCATCCCGTGGCTGGAAGAATAAATAATGTAATATATGGTGACTTATTTTCCTTTGAATACCGTGTAAAATCAGGAGAATTCACAGCTAGAGTAGCCCATGTACCAATATTGGAAAAAACTCCCGACATAAAAGCCCATCCAGCAGCAGATCCTGTAAGGGAACTTTCACTAGACCATAATTTTGGATTGGTAGCACCAACTTGGTGAATACACCAACCCATCACTCCGAAGCCGGCAATTGGTGTTAATACTGTCTTTAAAGTAAATAGATGTTTAATGTAGTGCATGGGGATGAAAAAGAAAGGAAGGACAACGATGAAATAAATTGTATAAGCGGTCATCATCTGGGTTGTAATATTTGCGCTATCGGGCAAAGTATTTTCAACTTTATGAAATGATGGCCAAATTGCAAAAGTCATAGTTCTGATACACTCTGCACCATTATATGCTTGAATACCGTACCAAAATATCCCAACTATCATACGCATCAAAATCATTATCTTCGAAAAGTGCCAGCCGTAGACAGCTCTTGATTGAATTGGGAATGAAACCCTGTACTCAGAACCAACGATACCATTAATCACAATAGGAATAGCCGTTATTAGCTGTGCAACGGTAACACATACAAGTGCCAGTTTCCATGATAAACCTACAGTGATCAGCGAAGAAGCAGAACGATACATCGACATCGAAAAGTCATCTGAGATCCAGTATAAAACATAGTTCCAGCTGCTCCAGCTTCTTCTGTCCAGAGGAACTGGGTCTAAATCGGCATTCGACTGGCGAACTGCATCCGATGAGTCTAGTTCTATCTTTTTCAGACACCTCTTAAATACCGAAACTATACCAGCTTTCTCATTATCAGGTATCTCTGATGAAACTGATGAAGTTTCCCTGAGCTCGGTCCTAGAAGACTCTTTCGTTTCTGTTTCATATTTAGTCATCTCGTACACAAAGATGTTGAGATCCAAAATCTCTCAACTGGCCATTGGAGCGCACTGGTTTGTATATATACGTGTGTATAAATAATTTCTATATGATTCTTATCTTACATCATAAAAACGCTGAGATAACCTTACCGCCGTTGATATATGATCGAAGCATAAATCGCTCTGTGATGTTAAATTGATAATGATGTTTCCTCGAGATAGGAAAATCTCGATCCGACCTCCGAGCTGGATGTAATGCTCTACCTAACGTTAATTAGGCTCCTGCCTAGCAGCTGGGCTAAGAACCCTATTAGGCTCCAGGGAAGACAGAACAACGAGACACAGGTTCCCTTGACTGAGACAATGGGGGGTGACACTGCTGTTGAGGATAGAACACTGCGATGTTTGATTAGAGTTTTGTGTGGAGCCAGACAGCGATGTATGAGTTGTAAGAGTGATTAGGAATTAATATTTGAGGTACTTCTCAATTCAATCACGGATCATGATTCTGTAGGATATTTGGCCTAATCTGAAATTGTGTTCTGCACTCCAGCTTTAGAGAAGACCTACCGAGGAAAGAAGTGGTATTATCAACCAGCCTGGAACTATGTACAAGTTTACTCGAGCTGATCATACTTTAGCGTTGGTGTTCTAGTGAAATACAAGACGTTTGGATCGATCGGTTCATCGATAAGGCAGGAAGTCACTTTTTTAACGGTATCAACGATTTCCTACAGAGACGGAAACTTGTTTATGGTAATATCGTTTTAATCTGGAAAAGAACCTTTCGAACTAGTAAGCATACCTGAACTTGCAATTCTGAATGTCTGTCAAATCCAAGAACTCGTAGTTGTCAACCACTTCTCCAACATCATTTTGATCTTTTTTAGAGTTTTCTCTTCTTGAAATGTATCCCACCAACAGCACCAAGGGAATACAAACACTGTTGGTGACTACTAGGGTGATTTTTGCAGGAGTATAGCTGGGAGCATTGCGGGCCTGGAACAGTTGAGGCCCAATCAAACATCCTATTGCAAATGCGATCATTGTTAATGCATTTCTCGAAACTCTTTTGGTATATCCTGCAGTGTTTGCACTGTTCCATGAGTAAATCATCGTTATCGTACAGCTCTCGGATTGCAGAAGATAAATCGATAACAGTCTACCGATTCTGTTGTGACACGTCAATAAGACAATTGCTCCAATAATCGATGGTATACACATTGAAATGAAAATTAACGTACGAGCATTGTCGTATTTAGATGTGAGGTAAGTAGCAAGCAATATACTGAATATCACTGCGATACCAACAGGCATCTGAACCAGTGCAGAAACCTCGTTGGAAAACCCGAACGTTTTGATAATAGAAACGGACCAACTTCCTAATGTTCCTGTTAAAATCTGGGACACAATGGTCAGGATTAACATTGGCCATGTGTGTTTATCTTTAAAAATTAACTCTTTAAACTGTTCCTTTTTGAATTTTTTGTTTTCTGTACCTGTTTGATTTGACCTGATGTTCTGTAGTACCATCAATTTTTCGTCATCGTTCAAGAAATTTGCGGTTAATGGACTGTCAGGAAGAACAAAGTAAGTAATGATTGAAAATATTACAGTTAGTATTCCCATTACTAAAAAGTATATCTGCCAACTTTGAAAAGTGTCGTTATGAACATGTTGAAAAGCAAAACTCAGTAAACCACCAACGATAGAAGCAGTTCCTGCTTGACATGACCAAATACCAATTCGGATGGATTGTTCTTCATGGTTATAGTACATTCCAGTGATGTTAATCAAGCATACGGCAACAGATGATTCAAAGGCTCCTAGTAGTGTACGCAGCACCATTAATGAAGGATACGTATCGGCAGCTGAATGGCAAGCAACTATAATTCCCCAAGCTAGGATAATAAAAGAAAGAAATTTCGCTATAGGAAGTCTTTGTAACAGATAAGAGTTCAAAGGTTCAAAAAAGATATACGAAGCATAGAAGATTGTGGTGAGATTCGAAAAATCGTTACCGTTGCTGAAGTGCTTCTTGATTCCCATAACAGCTGCAAAGTTTATGATTGACTTATCCAAGAACTGCAAGAAGTAAATAATTGAGAGAACTGAGAGAATACGTAAATCAAGCTTTCTTCTCAGACTTCTTGAAAGCTGTCGTGGTACTACTGCTTCTGATTGCCTATTCACAGACAAATAATTAAAAGCTTCGTCAACTTCAGAGGAGTCTAATGTTGCAGATTCTAAATTTAGCTTGACACCATCATTCGAAGACTTTTCATTGATGGAACCAGAATACGACATTGTATCTTCAACTTGTATACTGTATTTAAATCATAAACTAACGAAAATAGAGACTGGAATCAAATATATCGAAACACTATAAAAAAATTTAATAATCTCTCAAAGAAAGGATGCATAACTGCATACAAAAAAATCCCACATTCTGCTGAATTTTCAAAACAAGATATCGTTAAGCAGAGACCGGCCCAAAAGAGCTTTTATAATTCAAACTACTGAATCAACTAAAGATTTCGTCCAAAAGAAACTCTTTGTTTGAATGTATTTCATAAAATGTGCAGTTATGTATCCACTATATGAATGGTTATGATATATGGTTCTTCCCTAACGTTTTTTCCTCAAGAGCAAACCCAGAGCAGTTGCACCAGCTGCAACAAGTGTAGACACAATAGCAATTCCGACTAATCCATCTACATATGTTAGTAAAAGGCCTTACAGCACGGATGCGATAATAACATACCTTTCGCGATTTTGTTCTCAATGAGATCTTTCAAGTCAATGGCTTGTTGGTTCTCAGGCTCGTGATTGAGTAACGCATCTGAGTATCTTCTAGCATCCGAATAGTCGCCCAACTTATAGTTCCCAATGGATAAGTAGTACAGGCATTCTCTTCTTCTTTGTGGGGAATCTTTAAAAACATCTGTTAGTATTTTGACACCTAGCCTCTGGTCATCGACTTTATCCGATTTTATCAGCCCCCATGAATAGTTGAACCTGGATTGTATGGACGCCAAATCACCCTCAGACAGCACTTGTTGATGTAAGATCTCTAGCTGATCTTTTGAAAGAGGACTGAAACTGTTAATATCATGTTGAATATGTCTGTATCTCATTCAATATTCTGGTACCTACGTATTTGCATCTTCAAGAGCTTAAAAGTAAAGTTAGTTTCTGAAAATAAAGCGGAAAACTCGCACGCCAAAATACATCAAACTTACCTGGTAGATATGACTTGTTCTTCATCGTGTGTGTATGAGTTTGACTGCCTACGACTGTTGTTGGTGGTCTGTTGTCCTTATGTGTGTTCTGATTCCTCTTGCTTTTCATTTGCCATCTAAATAAAGTCGATTATATCAAATCCGAGGTGATCCGAACTTAATCTCAATATAGGAGCTGTTAGGCTGATTAAACTTGCAAAAAAAAACATATGACCATGCCAGGAAGCTCAATATTTCTATAGTTTAACTAGAAGACTCTTGTTGTCTTTATTGTTCTCTTTTTGAGTTGTACAAGAGCCAGACAGAGTCTTTTCTTCGCATTTGAGTCACAAGTCACGTGATATAGCAGATTGGCAGCCATCAAATGAAAAACTTTTTATCTAAAACAACAAACAGACCAAGATTTAAAGATCGTTAGTCAAATCAATTAGATCTTATTTTGCATTCAAGAAAGCAAGACGATGCTTCGTTCAACTTTAAATAACGTTCCTATATCTAAACGTTACATCACTCGTTCAGCTTTGAAAGCTGCCACCGCAACAAGAACAGCTGCTTCAACAAGATTACCAAAACTGAAGAGCATTACATGTGGTTCTTCAGGCTGCCATCAGTATTCGACTAGATCCACCGTTATTCAACTTTTAAATAACATCGGTTCCAAAAGAGAAGTTGAACAGTACTTGAAATACTTCACCTCTGTGTCCTCTCAGCAGTTTGCAGTTATTAAAATCGGGGGTGCTATTATCACTCAAAATTTACCTGAACTAGCTTCATGTTTGGCTTTCCTTTATCATGTTGGTTTATATCCTATTGTCTTACATGGTACTGGTCCACAAATTAACGAACTTTTAGAGGCTGAAGGTGTTGAGCCAGACTATTCCGACGGTATCAGAATCACTGATGAGAAAACAATGGCTGTTGTTAGAAAATGTTTCTTAGAACAGAATTTGAAGCTTGTTACAGCTTTAGAAAAAATGGGAGTTCATGCTAGACCAATAACCGCAGGTGTCTTTTCCGCAGATTACCTAGATAAAGACAAGTATAAACTGGTTGGTAAAATAAATGGTGTGAACAAGGCTCCAATTGAGGCCTCAATTGCTGCTGGTGCTTTACCAATCCTAACCTCATTAGCTGAAACCCCATCAGGTCAAATTCTAAATGTCAATGCCGATGTTGCTGCAGGTGAGTTAGCTAGAGTCTTTGAACCACTAAAAATTGTTTACCTGAATGAAAAGGGTGGTATCATCAATGGTAATACCGGTGAAAAGATTTCAACTATTAACTTAGATGAAGAATATGATGAACTGATGAAAGAATCATGGGTTAAATATGGTACTAAATTAAAAATCAAAGAGATTAAAGATTTGTTGATGCATTTACCAAGATCTTCTTCAGTTGCCATTATTAACGTAAACGATTTACAGAAAGAGTTGTTTACAGACTCTGGTGCTGGTACTTTGATTAGAAGAGGTTACCGTTTATTAACAAGAAACTCATTGAGTGAATTTGCCGAACCGGAATTGTTGAGAAATGCTTTATCAAGGGATCCTGAAATTGCTTCAGGTAAAATTTCGGCCGCTTCATATTTAAGAGAATTAGAAAACTCCAAGTTCAAATCATATGGTGATGAACCATTAGAAGTTTTAGCAATTGTGAAGGAAGGGAACTCGTCATCAGCTGATGTTCCAGTTTTAGATAAATTTCTAGCATCGAAATCAGGTTGGTTGAATAATGTCACTGATAACATTTTCACTGCTATCAAACGTGATTTTCCAGCTGTTCAATGGACTGTCAGAGAAGATGATCCAAATAATTCTTGGTTTTTTAGTAAATCTGACGGTTCTTTTGCTAAAAATGGGAAAATACTATTTTGGTATGGTGTTGAAAGTCCAGAATCTGTTACTAAAATCATTTCAAACTTTAGCCAAAAAGTTTCTCATTTAAAAACTTCAGAAAGTGAATCTGGTGTTTTTGCAAACAGTAAGCAAACCAGAAATTTCTCAACTGTCCGTTCAATTTCATCCTTAAACGCTGCAAAGAGACCTCTCAGTATTAGAACATTTGCAACTGAAACGAATCCAAACCCACCATTACGTGAAGGTACTAATACTTCAAAAACTAGGGTTGCTTTAATTGGTGCAAGGGGTTTTACGGGTCAAAATTTAATTTCAATGATTGATTCTCATCCATATCTTGAATTAACTCATGTTTCTTCACGAGAATTACAAGGTAAAAAATTGGAAGGATATACAAAGGACGATATCACCTATGAGAATTTACAAGTTGAAGATATCAAAAGATTGGAAGAACGAGGGGAAGTTGATGTATGGGTTATGGCTTTACCAAATGGCGTCTGCAAACCATTTGTTAACGCTATTGAAAATGCAAATGGTAACGGCAAGTCAAAAATTATTGATTTGTCTGCTGATTATAGATTCGATACTTCTGGTGAATGGGTTTATGGTTTACCTGAATTAAATTCGAGAAGCAAGATTGCAAAAGCAAGAAAAATTTCAAATCCTGGTTGTTATGCTACTGCTGCGCAAGTAGCAATTCATCCATTAGTCAAGTATATTAGCAGTGCTCCATCTATTTTTGGTGTTTCTGGGTTTTCCGGTGCAGGAACTAAACCATCACCAAAAAATGATCCAAAATTTCTATCAAACAACCTGATTCCATATTCATTAACTGATCATATTCATGAACGTGAAATTTCAAAACAATTAGGTGTTGAAGTTGCATTTTCTCCACATGTTGCACAATGGTTCCAGGGTATCACACATACCATTTCAATTCCATTAAATGAACCACTAACTTCAAGAGATATTAGAAACATTTATCAAGACCGTTACCAAGGTGAACAGTTGATATCAGTTAGCGGTGAAGCTCCATTAGTTCGTGATATCAGTGGTAAACATGGTATTGTTGTGGGTGCTTTCGCAGTCAACGCTAAACAAAACAGAGTAGTCATAGTTGCTACCATTGACAATCTGTTGAAGGGAGCTGCCACACAATGTCTACAAAACATCAATCTGGCAATGAGTTACGGTGAATATGAGGGTATTCCAGATGACCTGATCATCCGTGGTTAGATGTTGCGTTTTTTTTACTAGGAAGAGAGGTCTAAGGAAGAAGGTTGCTCGAGGTAGATATTTAAATATCGTTCTATATTTTTAGATATATATTTTCATATATATATATACAATTGAATGATAGATGGACAACCTAATTATTTCTGTAATTGGTAAATTTATCATAATTGGTATATCTTGGTGAATGGATGTTTTCCGAGATCAGACTTCCAATTCCGACCAAATACCATTTTTTGGGAGGTTGGTTTAAACCCCTTTAACATAGCTCAAAGCAATAAGAGCTAAAAGATAAATAAACATTTGAAAATGGAAGATTGGCGAAGAATTGATATAGATGCTTTAGATATTGAGAATCAATTGACAGCAGAAGACTTAAAACCAGAAGTCACACCTGTATCATTTGAAGAAGTATCATCTAAGATTCAAACCATTCGCTCCTTAACTTCAAAAGGTTCATACCACGATGCCATTTTACTGGCAACTGATGAACCACCTTATGGAGGCGACAACAGCTCAAAGGTATGTAAACTTTTTCAGAATGTATATTGACTGAATTGATCCGAACTAAAACCAAAAGGAGCTGTATTTCACATCATTCTTGGAAGCTTTAAGCACAGTTAAACAAACTGATATTCCTAAAATTGTCAATGATTTATCAAATGAGCAACAGAATGTGCTAGTAAAGTATCTATACAAGGGAATGGCTTCACCAGCTGGTCAACAACAAGGTGGTATTCTGTTAGCCTGGTTTGATAAAACCGTTGAAATAACAGGACTAGGCCCAATTGTACGTCACTTGTCAGATAGACGTACTATCTAAAAAATTCAAAAGAATTACTAAAAGGTATTCGTTCTTTGTTTTGGTTGCTTTCGAATTTTATTACTGTTCGATGTCAATACGGTGACTATTACTTGTTGCATTTGTATTTTTATAATTTTTTTTAAATAAGTTTCGTAAAACAGTAAATAAAATGTATTCTGCTTATATTCTTACTACTATAAAACGATGATTATCAAATTATTCAAGCGTTGAATAACATGCAAAGGCAGTTTTCAAACGTAGAAATAGTGAGCTAATACTCATTAAAAAGAGAAAATTCTGCATTAAAATACATAGTTAGAATTCCTCACCTTTCTGATCATAAATATCAACTTTTTTGGAGAGTGTTCTTTTTTTTTTTTTCTCAGCTGCTTTTGTCACTGATGTATTATCTGCTACCAGAAAGGCCTCTTTCTTCTTTAACAATTTAATACTTAGATCATTCATTTCTGAGTCATTTTTGATTTTCAGTGAACTTTTTTTCACCTTTATCTCTTGTTTTTTTGGAGACTTGGTAAGCATAAATATATTTTCAGATTGTAAAT